>OZ010670.1:48092720-48210220 GCA_963932185.1 Troglohyphantes excavatus | reverse complement strand
TATTTTGTGATAAATCTGTTCATTTTGTCTCAAATTTGAGAAGGATAAAAACGAGTTATTTTAAGAAAACATAAGTTGAAATGATTGTTTGTGCAGAATTTTGCAGGAGTGTTTATGTTTTTTTTTTTTTGCAAGATGTAAATATAAAAGGAATGACTAATACGTTTCATGCTAATATCAAAAGATTTAAATGCTGATTTTGCAAAGTAATTTCCATAGGGAAATGTATTTTTTTCCACTTAGTTTTCTTTGAAGTTTCCTAAATTAAATCGTTTATGTGAATTAAGAATACCATAGAGAAAAGAATTTACTTGAATATTTTGGGAATATAGATATTTTGGAATTCACGATAATACGCAAGATATTTCGGTTGGTTTAAGTTCAATGTAAACGATATTTTGTAAAAAAAACAATTAAATATACAATATAATATTTTTTGATAGAATGAAAGGAATAAAATATGTAAATATAAATTTGTTTTTAATAGAATGGATTATTTAAAAATACATTTAAATAAGAAAAACGTTAAAAAATTACATTTTATAATGCAAGAGAATATAATTGAATAAAACTATACATTCTTGTTTTAGAGATGGAATTCCTAAAACCTTAGAGAAATTGCTATATGAACATATTACATATTATCCTAAATTTATAAAATATGCGAGTGTTTCATGAACGTTTACTACAAGTTTATATTAGAGAAATTGCTATATGAACATCAAGCTATATGAACATCCAGCTATATTGCTATATGAACATCCAGCGTTTCTCAACCTTTCAGTATTCGCGGCCCAGTTTTCAATCATAATTTTCATCGCGCCCCCCGCTTATAATAAAATGTATACAACAATAATGTATATTGAGTATTTTGGATTCTGTTTTAAAATTATTTTTAACTAACTGCCAAAACAAGAGTAAAAGCGAGCCAACGTTGGCGACAAACCACATCTGGCATTTTGCCAAGCGGCGGTGAACAGATGAAGCGAATGAAAGCGGGGAAAATTTAAATATTATATTTGAAATGAAAGCCAAACAGGGAGGTAACGTTAAAAGAATATGAAAGTAGAAAAATTCGTTAATGAAAGTTAACCTAGACAGGGTGAGCTAAATTTAGAAACTGAGAATACATTTTATCGAATAATAAAAGAAATAAAACAGAAGCATGACTAAACAAAAGGGAAAAAAAGTAATGTTTGTGGAAGGGAATCCACACGACCGATCCGTATCGAGCATGCGCAGAGCAAATGTTTTCTCATAGGAAGAAGGAAAATGTTCGATAACACAAGTTTCAATTCCAGCCAGTCTCTTTCGAGTCGATCCTTCTATCGCTATCGAATCTATCGTGAATGTGTATGTTATATATGTTTTCGTGTTAATTGCAATTCACCATATTAAATATTCAAGGCAGCAGATTTATGCAGACTCATGGACAAATTTTTAAGCGGAAGTAAGCGAGCATTAGCCGATAGTCAAGCATCAACAAGTACACAGACGAGCGTGGTTCCGAAAATAAAATCAAGAAAATATTCTCAAGAATACTTAAATTTGGGGTTTACCAGTACTGAAGAAGAAAGGCCCCTGTGTATCATTTGCTCAAAAATATTGGCCCCAGACAGCATGAAACTTAATAAACTTAAACGACATTTGGAAACGCTTCATAGTGGTACGTCAACAAACCCAGAAAATTCTGCGAATTAAAATTAAAATCATATAAAAAGCAAAAATCATTTTTTAAAGAAACTTTGTCTGTGAATAAAAAAGCTTTAATTGCATCTTACAAAGTTTCATATAAAATAGCTAGATGTAAAAAACCTCACACTATTGGTGAAGAGCTAATTTTGCCAGCAGCAATTGAGATTGTAGAAACTATGTTTGGTGATAATTTTTCTAAACAATTGCAGTCCATACCTCTTTCAAATGATACTGTTGCTCGTCGAATTGGTGATATAGCTGAAAATTACAGTGTCAGCTTTTCTCGAAGTTGCGTGACAAATTGTTTTCAATACAGCTTGATGAAGCAACAGATAGTAATAAAGATGCTCCTTTAATTGCCTATGTTCGATTTTGTGATAATATGTCAGTAGTAGAAGAACTACTTTTCTGCAAACCAATATAACTCAAAACAACAGCGCTCGCATTATTTGCTATTTTAAATGATTTTATGAACGAGGCAAACATAGAATGGAAAAATTGCGTCGGAATATGGACCGATGATGGTGCTCGTTCAATGTTCGGAAGATTCCAAAGTATATAAGCACTTGTAAAACAAAAATCGTCTCAGTGCGTCTGGACACATTGCATGATCCACAGAGAAGTTTTGGCTTCGAAAGAAATGAGTCCTGGTCTGAATATTGTGTTAACTACGGTTGTAACCGTAGTAAATTATATAAAAATTAGACCCCTGAAATCGAGAATCTTTTCCGCACTTTGTAAAGACAAGGGTTCAGTACATTCAGCGTTACTATTTTATTGCGAGGAAAGGTGGTTATCACGTGGGAAATTTTTGCAACGTAGTTTATGAATTAAGAGAAGAAATCGCCATTTTCCTAGAAGAAGAAAACAGACCGGAAGCCGAGAATTTTCGCGATGGTTTATTTGTGATGAAATTGAGCTAATTGGTCGACATATTCGAGGAATTAAATAACTTGAATCTTCAACTCCTAGGGAGCAAATACACATATGTTGGATACGAGTGATAAAGTTAATGTTTTTTGTAGAAAATTGGAATTGTGGAGCAGAAATTTAAAGCAAAAAACCTAGCAGTGTTTGCAAATGTGGATGATTGTACTAAAACTTACGAGGCTGAAGAAGAACATGTAAAAGTTGTTTTTGTAACCATTCAAAATCATTTAACCATGCTGGCAAAGAATTTTAAAAAGTATTTTCTTGCTGACGACAAACTGATAGCAAGTTACGAGGGGTTAGGATCCTTTTTATAAGGCTCCCGAAGGATTGCTCTCAATTGATGAGGAAGAACAATTCATAGACTTCACGACAAGTGGCGAAACCAAAAAACAATTTAGTAATAAATCCCTTTTTGAATTTTGGGCAGGAGTAGAGGATGATTTTTCTGCACTAAAAACAAGGTCATTTCGCATTCTATTACCATTTTCAACATCCTACCTTTGTGAAACCGGATTTTCTGCTGTGGCTTTGAAGACAAATATAGATCTCGGCTAAATGTAGAAACCGAACTGAGAGTGGCTATTTCTAATATTAAGCCTTCCTTCGAAAACCTTTGCTCTGCAAGACAGGCCCAAGGAAGTCATTAATAATTATTAAATTTGTTTTTAATTTAGTATGTTTTGATTAAATAAGTTTTGATTTAGTAAGTTGTTTTACTTTATTTGTTAAATATGTCGAAATGTATTTGGTTTTCTATGTGTATGTGTGCTTTCCTTTCTTTCAGTTAATCAATTTTTTAAAATAATATTTTTTTCTCTTGGATATTCTCGCGCCTCCCCTCTAGTGTGCTCGAGCCCCCCTAGGGGGGCGCGCCCCACAAGTTGAGAATCGCTGTTATAAACTATTGATATTAAGTCTGAATAACGAATAAATATTGAAAATAAATTAAAACGTTGCTTTGTTTATATTAGAAAACGCACATTTTAAACGAGTTTTTCTCAAAATGAGTTGTTTAAAAAAACATATATTAACAATCAAAAGTTATTTTAAAAAAAGTAAGATATTTATTCATACTCTTTTTATAGCATCGAAGTTAAAAATAAGCCAATATAAACAACATCATGAAACACAAGAAGTATAGTGTGGCTCTTATAAATCGGCGTTTGGATTGGACATTCGTTGCTTTCTGTGAATCACAAACAAGTATGGACAAGCCTACCAATCGGCTTATCTAAGCCTAGTAAATAATGTGACGTCACTGGAGAAATTTAGTCACAGCCGTATCCGTTCTATATAGTGCGGTTCTGGTTACTTTTATGACTTGATACTGTTTACATGGCTTAGCCGATTCGTCAACTTACCCAGACTAGTGTGTTGATTCGTTAAAACCAGTTTTGAGAGTCGTTACCCAACAGTAAATAAATTGTATAACGATTTTTTTAAAAATTGATTTCTACATTTTCTTATGCTTTATTCTTTTTATAATTGAAATTTATTTACTTAACCTTTACGTGTGGGCTGGGATAGCTATAGATTTTACAGGATAAATTCCCATAGATTTTACAGGATAGCTTCCCATAGATTTTACAGGATAGATTCCCATAGATTTTATATGATATATTTCTATAGATTTTACAGGATAGATTCCCATAGATTTTACAGGATAGATTCCCATAGATTTTACAGGATAGATTCCCATAGATTTTACAGGATAGATTCCCATAGATTTTACAGGACTAGTGATGGGGCCTGGGACAATTTTGACCAAGGAAAGGGGAAAAAATTGCATGTGCAGGGCCTAATTACAGAATAAGCACAGGAAGACCAGGCGTACACCTTATATTTTTGAGGGGCCTCCAAATCACACATTTTATATAAATAATTAACAATTCTAATATAGTTTGCTACTAAATTTTCCTTAAAAAAAGTAGCATTACTGACTTTAACAGAAAAAAAAAGTTATCTCTTGTGTTAAATTTGTTCGAATATTGAAAAAATAATCAAAACATACAGAATATTAGGAATATTTTCATTACTTATTAATGTTTATTGAATATTATTCATAATGTGTTTCGTTGCCATCCAGGGGAAATGATTTTAGTGCATGTAAAAGCTCGATTTGATGTTCCAGGGTTTATATGGGAGCAACGGGCCCCAATTTATAGGCGGTCTTCCCTTGCTTCATTGTCTTAATCGAGCCTGAGCATGCGAGGTCAAAAGCATGCACTTTGCATCAGAACATGGTTTCGAACATGTGACACTTGACTAACGGTTTCTACAAATCGTCTTCAGCTTGGCTTTCCAGTTTTTCAACCCATCAATTGACCCTACCCCCATCTGCGAATTTAAATGCTTCAAGGAAGAATTGTTAACGATCCGTCGGTCAGGCAAGTTACACGCCTCCTATTGTAAGGTAAGTCGTTCTTCCACAATGCTTTGACAACTCTTTGTCCTGCTTTCCAAAGCAACATTTTTTTTCTTCCACCGTTAAGGAATTAGCTCAGTTTTCTTTGAACTTAGCCCACGCGAAAAGGTTAATAGCCCTCCTCTATAACGCGCATTTAACTAAAACAAAAATTCCAGAATAGTTAATTCCGAAATTTCAGAATCGGCATCTGGCAATCTCGCTGACTCTCGCGGGACTGCGAGACCATTAGCTCCATCCAATAGTGTTCGTCGAACAATTCAGGTAATTAATGGAGGAATGCCTGTGAAAATAATTCGCCCGCCAGCAAATATTTATGTTGTGCGTTGTCAGGAGAGATCCAGCATTCGAGATCGATTTTGTACTTAGCGCCGTGGTTAGGTACCTCAACAGTTTTTTAAACTTTGGACAAGTATCGATTATCGGTGTCATGATGTGAATTGTTTTATTCTGTTAATGGGAATCTTGATGTTAGCGATTCTCCAATAGTCAGAAATGCTTTATAGCGGGTTAACTTTTAAATTAAATTAATGATATTTGATAGCTCGAATTATATTGTCGAAATGTAGATGGGTTTAATTACTTTGCTGAATTATAATGGAATTCTTTAAAAAAAGTAATCAATTTTAGTATAGTGGACTAGTTATAAAGACACTAGCTCAAGTGTACCCAGTTTTGTCCGTGCTTTACCCAACGTGCGACTATATTTTATATATGACTATATTTTGTTCATTTGGCTATATTTTCATTCGTTTGGCGACATTTTTATACGTTTGGCGAAATTTTCATACTTTTGGAGACATTTTCATACGTTTGGCGACATGTTATTTCATTTGGAAACGAACCCATGTACTCAGGCACCGCAGTCCAGTGCCTTATCCGTTGTACTACTAGGGCGACCTGAAGATGTTATAAACAGAATAAATGTTAAAAAGGTGTGCCAAAAGAATGGGAAGTAAGATAATTGAATTGTAATAACTCAGTTTCCATTTAAGAAATCGACATCAAATAATGTGGAAAACCATCTTCTGAACAACTATTTTAGGTTTATCAGGTCGCTTTGTTAAGATGGCTTGAACAGAAGCTGAGATTAGCAATATTAAATCCCATTTTCATCCATTTAATCCTATATTCATGTTTGAGAAAGTACGATTACTTAGATTTGAGTACGTCTTGTTCATTTACGATGCGATTGTATTCAATGAAAAACTAGTACGTTCAGGTACTCATTTTTAAGTACCCTTTTTTTAAGTGTAGAAATTAATTTGACTACTTTCAACGGAGATAATCAAATCATGCAAATAATTAAGCCTATGACCCAGCTAAATGCCCAGTAATTTTATTAGTATACTAGCAGTATGGCCCGGCGTTGCTCGTGGTCAGTTTGTGAAGTAAGAGCTGTGCGCGACTTTTCTAGTTAGCGTAGCCAGTCGAATATCGCTCTCTATGCCCTGTCTAAATTTATTCAATTAACTTGAGTAGTTATGGAGATATCTTAACCTATTATTTAAAAAAAAATATATTACCGACTTTACATGCTATTGCGTATAAACTGTAAACCGAGTATAACTGTGTAAAATATATATATTTTGCAATATAAAAATCCCCAAAAATTAATTATTAAACACGCTTTCCTCATATAAGCCTATAATATGATTTTTTTTTTAAATAATGCATTTTGCAGATAATGAAAATAAAACGCTTTGCGATGTTGTTTGAATGCCAAATGACGTTGAATGCTCATATTATTAAAAAAAGTTTATATGTTTTTATTGAAAAAATAACCCCAGTAACAAAAAAATGCAATTATTAAACTTCACATTCATTATTTTTAGTACTGATAATACAATAACATATCGAAGCTAAAAAAAAATTCTGTTCTACCAAATTGAAATAAGTTATTGTATTTGGCGAAGTTTTCTGGGTGCCAATTGGTGACCGGAGATTTGGTGTTGTCTTTAATAGCTATTTCTAAGAAAAATTAAGAATTATTTTATTTTGTAATAACGTAACTGTATACCCTGAAATTTCAGAGAATTGTTAATCGAAAATTTTAAAATATGCCAGCATCAATATTTACAGGCAATACTTTTCTATGAATCAAAATCATTTCAAATGATCATTTCTGAATTTCAATAAAATTATTCTGAAGTGAAACATTTCAAATAAGCAACATGGTATAAATATAGAAAACCTAAGTTCACTTTTAGGAGCACCTATTCCGACGCTGTAGCACTGTTCCACTTCGTAACAAATAGCACTGTTGGTATAAATGTAATAGCGTTGGATAGGAAATTAAACACCGACGCTTTTAAGATCTTGAAACAAATAAATGTGCGGGACATGCATAGATACCCGTAGCGTTAGACGATACTGGTGGTTTATCTTCCTCCTTCGGTTGGCGAGGTTTAAGTTAACGACCAATTCCTATAATCTGCTGCCTAATAAATGTGCTTTTCAATGAAAAATCGCAATAATAGAAGGCAGCCATTATTGCCAAAAAATATTTTTCGTCACCAAGGTGATTTTTAACAATAATGTTATGAAGGGAAGATCTACATGTAAATTTCCCATAGGAATAATGTATAGGAAAATGGAAAAAATTCCATAACTTTTAAACGGTTGCAGATATCCACCTGAAACAAAGTGCATATTTTAAACTGGGACCATATTGTTAAAATGGGGCATGTTTCATAAAAATCCGTGCAGTAGTTTTTGAGTTAAATCCGGACAAACAGACAGACTTTGGCGACATTTTAAATTAATTTGGCAACAATTTTAATTCATTTGACAATATTTGGCGACATTTTAAATTAATTTTGCGACATTTATAATTTATTTGGCGACATTTAAAAAATCATTTTGCAACATTTGGCGACAATTTTAATTCATTTGGCAATATTTGGCGACATTTTAAAATTCATTTGGAAACATTTGGTGAAATTTTTAATTCATTTGGCAATATTTGGCGACATTTTTAATTCATTTGGCGACATTTTTAATTCATTTGGCGACATTTACTCATCAGCCAATCAAAATAAATCGTTTATCCCAGTATTGTCGAAAAATATTTTTGGTCGCCAAGGTGATTTTTAACAATAATGTTATGAGGGGAAGATCGAGATGTAAATTTCCCATAGGCGTAATGTTAGAGAAAATGGAAAAAGTTCTATAACTTTTAAATGGTTGCAGATATCCACATGAAACCAAGTGCAGATTTTAAACTAAGAAAAGTTTGTTCACATGGTGCAAGTTTCATAAAAATCCGTGCAGTAGTTTTTGAGTTAAATCCGGACAAACAGACAGACAGACAAAAAAAATAAATGTGATTTTCTATATCAGTGTATTCTAATTCGTGGAGAAAACTCAAAATGAGGGGTTTTGGTCGATTCCACTGACAGACACTCCATTCTTATATATAAGTATTGATTTTGCCACAAATTTCACCAATTGACATTAGTTTAATTATTTGGACACTAATTTCGCCATGTTAATGATTTTTTTAAATATAGGACAATATTTTGACTCATTTGGCAACATTGTTATACAATTGGCGACATTTTTATCCATTTGGCGATATTTTTAAATTCATTTGGCGATATTTACTCATCAGCCAATCAAAATGTATCGTTTATCTCAGTATTGTCCAAAAATATATTTGGTTGCTAAGGTGATTTTTAACAATAATGTTACGAAAGAAAGATCTAGATGTAAATTTCCCATAGGCGTAATGTTAGAGAAAATGGAAAAAGTTCTATAACTTTTGAACGGTTGCAGATATCCATATGAAACAAAGTGCAGATTTTAAGTGGAGAAAATATTGTTCCAATGGTGCAAGTTTCATAAAAATCCGTGCAGTAGTTTTTGAGTTAAATCCGGACAAAAAGTCAGACAGACAGACAAAAAAAATTTTAAATGTGATTTTCGGAATCAGTGTATTCTAATTCGTGGAGAAAACTCAAAATGAGGGGTTTTGTTCGATTCCACAGACAGACACTCCATTCTTATATATAAGTATTGATATGAATGTTTTCAATAGATTGCTATTGGGTTACAGTAAAGGATTAGAAAACAGGTAAATTCTTAATAATTAACTGCAAGTAATTTCATTTTAAATACATATCATTAATTTGGTTTGGTTCATGTTCTTAAAAGAAATTCTGAATATATTCAGAAAAAAATATTCATGTTACCAATCGGGGAAAAGACCCATAGTAATTGTATATAAAGAATAAAAACTATTTGAGAATGTATTCAACATGGTTTGAAAAATATAATTGGCAATTTGTTATACGTAGTTAAACTCATTCAATGTCTTTGTTTCGTATCCTGCGTTTAGATAAACCATAAGCTGAAAAAGCGTTACCTTGCAACCATTTTTCCCTTAATCAAATAAAAGATGTTTTACTTTAACGTTTTTTTAGTTTAAGAAGTTTTTTTAATGGAACTTTATTTTTTTCGCACTTTTTTTTATCCATTGTGAATAAAGGATATTTTTTTTTTTGGAGTTGTCCTCAATTTTTTAGGGTGAAAGTCGATAAAAAAAAAGAAACAACCCAATTTGCACTTTCTTTTTCATTGATGGTTTTTGTTTTTGTAGTACGTAACCTAATTCATTTATGTTATTTATTGTGGTTTATTGGAATTTCTTCTGGAATTTTTGTTTCCATTCGAACATCTAACAAGCTTTAGATTCTTGAAACGAACATTTCTTAATACTTTTTTTTATATATAAATGTTATTACATTCATTTTGCTAATTGTGGAAATATACATGAAACATTGTAGAACATTTTAATTGCTTGTTTTCCATTTAACTTGATATATCTAATGGAATCAGTGAAGAATTAAACATTATTTAAAAAAATTGTGACTAGTTAAAATATTTAATCGTGTATTAAATGTATGCGATTTTTTAATAATTGTATAAAATAGAACAACTTTAATTTTAAAAACTCTTACCCTAAATTACGAATTTACATTATTATAATTACTTGATTAAACAACTTTATAAAGGCTCAAGGGCAAAAACCGATTAGGGTCCACATTTTTGTTAAAATTGGGATCTCAATACCTTATACTGTACTTTCATTGAAAGAGTTTCGAAACGGAAAGAACGATGAAAGTCTCTCATGGGAAAAAACGCTAAACGTTCAGAATGCTGTGTATATCAACGAGTCATGAAACTTCTCAGCAAAATACCCCCCGGATGAACACCTTTATCGTTCTTGCCCTAGTTCTTTTATATGCAAAACATTCGATAAATACACTGCAAGAAAAGGTACTAAACATTGAGTACCTGAAGCTACTCGTTTTGTTTTTAGTAAAATTGAATCGTCATTGAGCGATGACGTACTCAAATTTAAGTAACCGTATTTTCTCAAATATGTGCAGTATGGTTTAATATTGCTAATATCAGCTTCTGTTCAAGCCATCTTAACAAAGCGACCTTACAAACTTAAAATAGTTCTTCAGGAGATGTTTTTTTTTATGTCGATTAATTAAATGGAAACTGAGTTATTACAACTCAATTATCTTACTTCCTATTCTTTTGGCACACGTTTTTAACATTACTTATGTTCATAACTTCTTCACGTCGCCTTGGTAGTTTAACGAATAAGGCTTTGGACTGCGGTGCCTGAGGATCTGGGTTCGATTCCCTGTAAGTCTTGGTTGCAATTGTCGATATTTATTGAAAGTGATTTATGAAGACAGCCAATGTAGGCTAGCATCTACTCTTTTTATTCATTGTACTCATTTTAGAGTCCTTATATATTTTTAAAATTGAAACTTATGTATTCGGAGCAATGGTAAGCAACGAAGTACCAAAGAATTATCACATTTTACCTATTTCTGAATACTTTTTTTTGAATACCTATTTTTAAATACCTGTTTTTGAATACCTATTTTTGAATACCTGTTTTTGAATACCTGTTTTTGAATACCTGTTTTTGAATACCTATTTTTGAATACCTGTTTTTGAATATCTGTTTTTGAATACCCGATTTTGAATACCTGTTTTTGAATACCTGTTTTTGAATACCTATTTTTGAATACTTGTTTTTGAATACCTATTTTTGAATACCTATTTTTGAATACCCGTTTTTGAATACCTATTTTTAAATACCTGTTTTTGAATACCTATTTTTGAATACCTGTTTTTGAATACCTATTTTTGAATACCTGTTTTTGAATATCTGTTTTTGAATACCCGATTTTGAATACCTGTTTTTGAATACCTGTTTTTGAATACCTATTTTTGAATACTTGTTTTTGAATACCTATTTTTGAATACCTATTTTTGAATACCCGTTTTTGAATACCTATTTTTGAAAACCTATTTTGAAAACCTATTTTTGAATACCTTTTTTTGAATACTTTTTTTGAATACCTATTTTTGAATACCTGTTTTTGAATATCTATTTTTGAATACCTATTTTTGAATACCTATTTTTGAATACCTTTTTTTGAATACCTGTTTTTGAATACCTGTTTTTGAATACCTGTTTTTGAATACCTGTTTTTGAATACCTGTTTTTGAATATCTGTTTTTGAATACCTGTTTTTAAATACCTATTTTTTAATACCTGTTTTCAAATACCCATTTTTGAATACCTGTTTTCAAATACCCATTTTAAAATACCTATTTTTGAATACATATTTTTGAATATCTATTTTTAACAATGTATTTCTACTTTATTCAATTTAATTTTTTTAAATGAATTTCTCACAATACTTACCGGAGGTTCTGTATCACTAAATAAATGAGTTAAAAACAATCATAAGTTACATCTGAGCACTTCATTTTATGAAGGTTTAACGATTGCCTGATATTATAATTAAAGTATAATTTCCCATTAAGTTTATCATTAAGTTGATAAACAGCGCTCAATGTACAATGTAGTAATATTTAAAACTGGTTTTAACTATGAAAATGTTGATGAGCTAATTAAAGTAACCCGTTTATTCAAAAACAATGGCAATTATGGATAATTGTTGTTGAAGTGGATGTACGTGTCAGGGCATTGTTCCATTTTAAGTGGAGCTATTTAGAACAATTACGATATGAAAACACTTTCATTTGACGTATGATAAACTTGTCTCATAGTTTGAGAGCATTTGAGCAGAAAAATAAATAATTCTTTTAACTTAGGATAGAAATTTGCAAAAATAGGAGAACACTTTAAAGATACTTATAATAATTTTTTTTAAAGTATGAATCGGCAGCAATTTATTAAAGCTAATTATTTATAAAAATAAATTTTAATTAATTTATATATTTTAATGTATATACATTAACTGGTTCTCTAGCGACTTCAAACAGGTAGTTTTATATAAATTGATAAGGTAAATTCATATGTCTAGAATTCCTGAGCGACAATTATCGCATCCCCACGAATATATTAGCGAATTTGATGGCGAAAATATGAAAAACGTTTAATGGTTCTACTCATAGATGGCAGCAGGGCCAACGGCTCGTTTAAAAACGGCTTCAAAACTAATTATTTTTAAACGCATTTTTTAATAAAACCGTTAATATTTATGAGACAAAAGTACGATTCGTCACTGTCCGGGAAATAATATTTTTTTTATATATCTCCCATGTTAAGATTTGTCGTGTATGAGACCCTCAAGAGGGATCTTATTATCGAAAAAATATATATGATTACATAATGCTTTATTTGTATCTATCTCGATGCCGATATTGGAAAATATCGAATACCAAATCATATTTGCAAAAGTAGATTAGCATTTTAAAGATACTTATAATATACTTTTTTTAAGTATGAATCAGCAGCATCTATTAAAGCTAATTATTTATAAAAATGAAACCAATCAGAATAATTAAAACGATATATATATATATATATATATATATATATATATATATATATATATATATATATATTTCAAGTTTGTTTATTCAGCTGCTATGGGTGAAGGGTCTAAAAGCAGGAACACTGAGACACACACGCCTTACATTTTTGATGATTGAGTAAGGAATGCACTAAGTTAGAACGGATTGCTCATGTAGTGTTGCCACCGACGCGAATGTTTTGATTCTCACGCATACCCATGACCATATAAGGACAGAACTGGGTTATTGAAGACATAGGTTAGAAGAATGGAATAAGATTAGTGTGGGATCGATGTGCAGTTGGAACTGAATTAATTTAGGAGATCATTATGGAAAAAAGAGAAGTGATTTAGGAATAGAGTAGAAAATAAGTGTTAAAAGAAACATGGGTACATCGCATGTATATTCACTTTTCTCATAAAATATAATAAAATCAGACTGATAGAAACCACAACTTTTGCCCGAAAGGAATAACGTAGTATATAGATAATTTAAATAAGATAAATAGAATGCATACGTAAAATCCGAATTTTCAACAACGTATTAGTTTTTAACAAAGTAAATATTTATTAAAGCACAATCAATAATCTTCCGTTATACTATTCATAAAAAAACAAATAGTTCTATTTATAGAACTTTTATGTTAATGGTTAACATACTATCAACAGGACATTTGCAGAAACTTTTTATTGTTTACTGAGTGTTGAGTGCTGTGTAAACTAATTCACTTAATAGAAAATTAGAGCTTAGTTAAAAGAATTATGAAAGCAATTGAGTACAATATAACAGACTTATTTATGAAAATGTCGAGTTTCGTGTCAGGGCAGACGATTCAGTTTTGTTCGAAAATTCATATTTAACTTACGTTTAGGGATCACGTTCAAACGTTAAAAAATAAGTTAAATGTACTGATTTTTGAGTATATTCGATGCTTAGCATAGCTCCGAATAGATAAGTTTGTTTTGAAGAATACATGTACTCAAAAATAAGTACAATATGTGCAAAATGAATAGAAAGAGCAGTTGTTAGCCTGCATAGGCTGCCTTCATAATTCACTTTAAATAAATATCGACAATTACAACTAAGACTTATTGGGAATCGTACCCAGGTCCTCAGTGATTCGAGGCCAATGCCTTATCCGTTGTAGTACCAGGGCGACGTAAAGAAGTTATAAACAGAAGAAATGTTAAAAATGTGTGCCAAAACAATGAAGTAAGATAATTGAGTGGTAATAACTCAGTTTCCTTTTAAGCAATCGACATCAAATTATGTGGAAAATCATCTTCTGAACAACTATTTTAAGTGTGTCAGGTCGCTTTGTTAAGATGGCTTGAACAGACGTTGATATTAGCAATATTAAATTAAATTGCTCAGTTCTGAGAAATTGCGGTTACTTAAATTTAAGTACGACATCGCTCATTTACGATGCAATTGTACTCAAAGAAAAAATATGTTCAGGTACTCATTTTTAAGTGCAAATTTTTTTACAGTGTACTATTTTATGTTTGTTTTAGAAATCGAGCAAATTGAGGAAAACGAATTTTTAAAAGGTTAAAATTATCATAATGCATTCCAGGAACCGCTATAAATTACAAATCAACCTTGAACTATATGATAATGCGAAACTATTCTCATCATTCTCCACCTTTGTCCGACATGTTATTAAAATGCATTATTAACCAAGTTTCTCTGAAAATTAAAGTTTCATCATCGTCGTGAAGTCGTACTACGTGACACAAATTAAAACTGAGCTCTAACATGTAAGAATGAATGCAAGTCTTCTTTGATAGAGTAGCCATAATGGCTTTGCGTGCAACTCTACAAATCTACAAAGAATTCAATTTGAATACAGAGCCCTAGATGCTCAGTTGGTAAGGCGTTCAGCTACTAATCAGAGGATTGGTGGTTCAAATCCGGGAAATGGACTTGACATAGAAAAGTAAAAAAGTAGTGATCTTGCGATCGGAGGGTTGCCAGCTTCGCTACAAAAATACTAGAAAGTCGTCCAGAATATCCAACAAATTATACTGGCGTGTATATGGGACTGGTGCACGATATATCTGATCGGGGTCCAAAGGCCCGACGTCTATTGAAGGCGTTGGGTGCCAGTTCAGGTGTTTCCTCGTCATCTGACCATGGTTCTAAAATAACGAGGTGCATGTATGAATGTGTATGTATATGTGAATGTGTTCCCGGGTCTTTCCTTTGAGATTGACCCCGAACCGTCGCCAATAGCCAACTGTGCAGCTCTAGTGCGACGTTAATAAACCAAACCAAATCAATTTGAAAAATTTGGATTACCCATGAACTGTAAGTTTGGGTTTGGTTTGGTTAAATAACGTCGCACTAGAGCTACACAGTGGGCTATTGGCAACGGTTCGGGGCCCATCTTGAAGGAAAGACCCTTCGAACATGAATGGACTGTAGTAGAGCGAATATGACGTCATAATCGTGAAACCAACATCTCAGACCGAATGGCCTCGGACACGTGACTTCTTTTCAAAATTATTAATTAAAGTACTCGGGAATGGCTGATGAATTAGGAAATGTGTAACAGTGAAAATTTATGAACGGAATGACGTCATTAACCACGTGTCTGAGGCCATACATGTTGGCCTCACTTTAATGTTAGCGAGATTATAACATTATGTTTTCTCTACTATGAAGGATCCATGCTCGAAGGGAAGACCCGGGAACGATGCCTCGTATTTTTGAACCATGGTCAGATGACGAGGAAACGACTAAACTGGCACTCAACGTCTTTAATAGACGTCGGGACTTTGGACCCCGATCAGATGTATCGTGAACCAGTCCCGTATACACGCCGATCATTTTTGTGGAAGTTCTGGACGACATTCCTAGTATTTCGTACAGAAGCTGGCAACCCTCCGATCGCAAGATCACTACTTTTTTACTTTTCTTAGTCAAGTCACAGAATCGAACCTGGAACCTTTCGATTCACAGCTGGCGCCTTTATCTACTGAGCCATCCGGCCCCCCCATGAACTTCAAGAGATGGGCTGTTAGAATATTTTAACATAAAACGTGTTTAAAATCAGATACATGGGGTATCTGGATAGAAACACCAAAAGTATTTTAGGGAGATCCATTCCGTGGCTATAACTCCATTGCAAACAGCACGATTGACATAAAATTTGGTCTTCTTTAGTAGTAAATTAAGTACAGCCCTGACAATTTTCTAAGAATAAATTTTTAATGAACAGCATATACAGGGCATGGTGTCAGAGGTGTCAGATGCGGGACAGCTTGTTTATTCTTTGTTCTGTTTGTGTGTATTTCGTCGGCGACCAATTCCTTTTTCTATAGTCTGATGAAATGACGTTGTATGTAAAACTTTTCTGACTGTGCTTCGACATAGTCAAATCCGATTTTATTCTATGAGTGTTAAAAATCGTAGCGCATTCACAAAACATGCGGCGTTCCAAAAAAAATCGAGCTGATTTTTTTCGACTTATGATTTCAAAAGAAACGAAAAAAGCACATTTAAAATTTGTAGATAATTATCTTCAAATACGTATTGAGGTAGTAACACAAATAGAAGATTAACTTGTTTTTAGTATTGTAAAGTTTTGTCTGGATATTTCTGATTACATAAAATTTTCATATTTCAATTCCTGTTGAAATTTTGTTTTGCTCTTCCTACTAATACGACTAACCTATTTTCTTTAAAGGACTACCTTCTACAACACAGGGGATTCCAAATTGCGAAACACAAAACATTTATAGAAGGTTAATTACTACATGTTATAAGAAACTTATTGACTATAATGGCTTCAATAACAAAATGTCGAATGTGTACTGTTAAAAATATTTATTCAAATATAAGTAAAATGTACTAATTTTTGAATACATTCGATGCCTATCATGGCTTCGAATATAAAAGTTTCAATTTTGAAAAAGACATGTAGTTAAAATTGAGTACAATGGTTAAAAATGAATAAAAAGAGCGGATGCTAGCCTTCATAAATCACTTTCAATAAATATTGACAATTACAACTAAGACACCGGGAATCGAACCCACATCTGCAAGCACCGCTGTACAGAGTCGTATCCGTTTAGCTACCAGGGGACGTGAAGAAGTTATAAACATAAGTAATGTTAAAAAGGTGTGGCAAAAAAAATTGGGAAGCAAGATGACTGATTCGTAATAATTTAGTTTCCATTGAAGCAATTGGCATCAAATAATGTGGAAAACCTTCTTCTGAACAACTATTTTAAGTGTGTCAGGTTGGTTGGTTAAGATACCTTGAACAGAAGCTGAGATTGGCAATGTTAAATCACACTGCTCAATTTTGAGAAAGTACGATTACTTAAATTCGAGTACGTCATTGCTCATTTACGATGCAATTGTACTCAAAGAAAAACGAGTATGTTCAAATACTCATTTTTGAGCAATATTTTGTACTATAAGAAGTTGTAATTCAAACGTTACAAATTTAAAATTGTTTTTATTATACTATTTTACTATTTTTCTCCTTGAATTCTTAGAACATGTCAGAAAAAAAACTCCACAAAAATAAATTTCTTAACAAGGCGAGCAACAACGACACTTTTATAAATAACAAAATTTTCTGATAACGATTTAAAAGTCGACATTACAATTGACATACTTAACTATTTTTGAATCAACTAAATTGAATAATTAATTTATCCGTTAAAATACCAACGAAACATTTTATAGTAGTCATAAAAGCCGCTACAGGTCAATGTTAAACAATAAACAAAGCATCTAAAAACTATTCGAGTAACTTTTTAACTATTTTAGTTGAACGAAAAAATTCTAAAAGTTTATTTTTAAAAAAAATTACAACTAAGCCCTAACACGTTTCACCTTCAACAGGCTGGAGGAACAGGCAAGTTTTACTATTCCATGCGAGCATCGCTAGATGTTAAAAATCACTTACGGTAATGGAATTTTAATACTTCCTATGGTCATTACTGGTTTTAATAGCCTATAATTACTTCCGCTCGCTGCTATTTGTACTCATTAATGGTAAAAATTAGTTAGTTTTTGTATTGTTGGTTAGTACCATCACCATTAATGGCATGAGACTTGAAAACTGCATTCTTTAATTACAGTACTGAAATACGAAAAATTAAAATAAATTAATAAAATAGGTATTATTTTTTTGTTTATGAATCGTATTTTTATAAAGCATATAGAAATGTATTTAGTTTAATAAATTGTTTCGAGCTAAACGAGAAAGTAGTTAGCAAAACATGTAAATTGTAATAGAAATGTAATGTACTTATATCCTATTTTCTGACAGCCGGCAATTAGAATTTTGGAAACTTGCACAATTAGAATAGCACTTATAAACTTATTTACATTCTTATTCCAGTTCTATTTTTACATATTAATTTACTCGCTAGTACTTCTTTTCTTATTTTTTTTAAATAAACGTATGCAATTAAAAATCTCGAATGATAATAAAAAAATATCTTAAACACTTTTGAATATTTCCTTTTAATCTGAAATGGCAGGTTCGATTATTTTATTAAAATGGTTAAAAATTCTTTTTTCAGTGGTATATATTTTTCGAAAATTTCTAGTTTATTTGACGATAAATAACGTTTGTGTAAATTAAGTAATGAGACTGATTTTCTAGTGTTCGATCTGGCAACACTTGGGGACGAAGCACGTAGAGGGTAGGGCAGGTAAACATCTGATACGCGTCCAGTACAAGTTTGAACACGCTAGAGTTGTTGTGCTGTCCGTAGGGAATTTTTTTGTGAGAAAGGTTTTTTTAGTGCGTTCTAAAAATGAGTGACATCAATTTCGAACAACGTTGTGCTATCAGGTTCTGCTTCAGACTTGGACACAGTGCAACGGAAACATTTGAAACACTGCGTCAGGCCTATGGAGACAGTGTTTTGTCGAGAGCCCAGGTTTTTAGGTGGTTTAACACGTTCACGCCGGCGCTGATTTTAATTTGTTTTTCTGTGAGGCGGCGCTCAAATTAATGCCGCGCTTCATCTGGCGGCGCGCGATTTTTGCCTGTTCACACCTGCACACGCGCTTTATGTTTGCTCAGTAGTACAGCGAATTTTTATTATTTTAATTTTCAGCGTCTAATAGCAAAATCTAGTGCGTACCACCAGTGGTACGCGCCGCCCGATGAGACAATCTAGCGCGGGCCACCGGTGGTACGCGCCGCCCGATGAGACAATCTAGCGCGGGCCACCGGTGGTACGCGCCGCCCGATGAGACAATCTAGCGCGGGCCACCGGTGGTACGCGCCGCCCGATGAGACAATCTAGCGCGGGCCACCGGTGGTACGCGCCGCCCGATGAGACAATCTAGCGCGGGCCACCGGTGGTACGCGCCGCCCGATGAGACAATCTAGTGCGGGCCACCGGTGGCCCGCGCCGGCGTGAACGTGTTAAGGCATTTTTAGAAACAATGAAAATGTTGGCATGATCCGCGATCTCGTGCGTTCAGATCGTCGCTTGACAGTCCGAATGATCGGTGAAGAGTTGAATTTGACTCACATAACCGTTCATCAAATTTTGACCGATGAATTGGGGATGAGAAAAATCTGTGCAAAAATGGTTCCGAAAAATCTTTCACAAGAGCAAAAAGCGATTTCTATCAATGAGTTTTTGGCCAGTAAAAACATTCCTGTGGCTCCTCAGCCTCCTTATTCACCCGACTTGAGTCCATGTGACTTTTCTGTTCCCAAGATTGAAAAATCACCTCAAGGGACGTCATTTTGGGGCATTGGAGAATATTCAAAAAGCCGTTACCGACCAACTGAAGGCTATTCCAGTATCCGAGTTCCAGGGCTGCTATGAGGAATGGAAGAATCGCCTCCAGCGCTGTGTGGCTTCCCAAGGTGAACTTTCATGATGTTACTTTGAAGAATACAAGGTAGTTTACAATGTGAATTTGTAATTTTGTTTCAATAAAAAAATTAGAAAAAATCAGTCTCATTACTTAATTTACACACCTCGTATATCTTCAATTCATTATTATTTACCACAAAAATAATACATTAAAACCTGTTTTTGTGCGATTTTTTTTGTGCGGTATATGGAAATTTCAATCAAATTGGAACATAATTGGTTATCTGGCTACCGAGACATATACAAGCGTCTAGTGAAACAACAGTCGTCGCAAAAACTCATCACCGGCTGCATGGTAACTGAAAAAAAGTCAACTCTAAACGAGTGCGAGGTAGTATCTTCAAGTGACGAAAGGGATTTTGAACCAGTTTACCACAAGAAAGTCAGACTGCGAAGGATAATGGTTATACGTTTTGAAAATTTGTGTATGTGTAAAATAAGTACATATGTAAATAAAATATTTAAAAATGTTCGCATGTGTATTTTCTGAATCAGATTCCGAAAGGTTTGACGAGATTCCAAGTAGCTGCCAAGCCTCGTGTCTTGATTTCGTTTAAAAAAGCAATTCCTAGTTATTTCGTAAGGTTTTGAGTCATTTTCTACGTGAGACTTTTTTTATGCGGTCCCTATCCACCGCATAAAAAATATTTTTTAATTGTGTTTCGAAAACTATTTTTTAAAGCTACTCGTGAAGTTTCGTGCGATTTTTTTAATGCGTTTTTTTATGCGGTCCCTATCCACCGCATAAAAATTATTTTTTAATTGTGTTTCGAAAACTATTTTTTAAAGCTACTCGTGAAGTTTCGTGCGATTTTTTTAATGCGTTTTTTTATGCGGTCCCTATCCACCGCATAAAACATATTTTTTAATTGTGTTTCGAAAACTATTTTTTAAAGCTACTCGTGAAGTTTCGTGCGATTTTTTTAATGCGTTTTTTTATGCGGTCCCTATCCACCGCATAAAAAATATTTTTTAATTGTGTTTCGAAAACTATTTTTTAAAGCTACTCGTGAAGTTTCGTGCGATTTTTTTAATGCGTTTTTTTATGCGGTCCCTATCCACCGCATAAAAAATATTTTTTAATTGTGTTTCGAAAACTATTTTTTAAAGCTACTCGTGAAGTTTCGTGCGATTTTTTTAATGCGTTTTTTTATGCGGTCCCTATCCACCGCATAAAAAATATTTTTTAATTGTGTTTCGAAAACTATTTTTTAAAGCTAATCGTGAAGTTTCGTGCGATTTTTTTAATGCGTTTTTTTATGCGGTCCCTATCCACCGCATAAAAAATATTTTTTAATTGTGTTTCGAAAACTATTTTTTAAAGCTACTCGTGAAGTTTCGTGCGATTTTTTTAATGCGTTTTTTTATGCGGTCCCTATCTACCGCACAAAAACAGGTTTGAGTGCACAGCTTAAAAATATTAATTTAAAGCTTTTTCTCCCTCATCCATCTCACTTGTTTTAAAACAGTTTTAAACAAATTTATATCATGAGTTATTCACTTATGCTTTTAACGAACGTTGAAAAGAATCTGGGCAATCACAGTTAGGTTAATTTAAACAAAAAATAAATTAAAGTTATAAATGAAACATTTTATCGGAATTTATAGCTGTTGTACATTTTAGAGGTAGAACAATTTTATGTCTGCCAAAATTTGTATTTTGACAACAGTGCAACGTTTTTACTCGAGCAATACTATTTTTTTTTATGTAAACTTAAATGTTCTTTTACATACATTTCTATGTAGTAAAAGTAGTTGTATAAAATATACAAACTGTAATTTTTACATTGTGAGTTAGTTTTCATCAGAAATAACATTAAAAAAAATATTACACATTTATTTTTTTATATTTCTCCAAGATTCGAATGTTTTATCCAAAAAAAGCCTGCATATTAATAATGTTAACATTAAATTATGATGTAAATATTTATTTATTTTAAAAAAGTCCCATATAAGATTACTAGGTTTACAAGTACATTTCATCTAAAAACTGTAAACATAACCTATTTGAATCAGAAATAACAATTCATTTTGAATTTGTTGGTCCAAAACTACCACCCTAACCCGTAAACTTCCATGTACAATTCCCTCGATTGGTCAAATTGTTGCACATAGTCTTAACAAATTACAAGGGGTGCAACTGCAAGGCTCCTTAAATTAAGTTATCAAAGCAATTAGAAAAATTCAAAACATTCCGTCTGTCACCTTGGCAACCTTCCAAATTTTCTGACAACTGAATTAAAAACGGCTTTAAAACTTTCTACCCCCGAGGCTGGAAACTAATTTCCATAACGTTACCATAGAACCAGAGAGTAATTAAAGCATGAAAAGAAATGATATGTCGCCTTGATCATCGAGTCTGGCTCATTTCAAGAGCTCAACAGCTTAAAACTTCGCAGTAAAGAAAAAGATGTGTCCTAAATTAAATTTACCTTTTCTCTCCCGAGCTTTTATCGCCTATCGCCAAACTCAATCAGAAGTTTTTCTTCAGGTTAATTCCTGGGCACGCGATGAAGATGAAAAATGTTCACAATCGATTGGCGGATTCGATTAAAGACGGAAGAGGGGGTTGGGTGATTTATTTCCCTGAATGCTTAGGGCTTTAAGAATACAAGAGGGCTATTAGCTTCTGCATTGTCTTAAGAATATATAAATTAAACTAGGTTCATTGAAGCCCTTGAGCGGTAAAGTGCAAATTCAGAAAACGTATATCTTCATCAGGCCCGTCGTGACAGGGAGGGGGGGGGGTAATCCGACTCCCCTCCCCCCAATAATATGGAAACCCCGAAAGTTGGGAATTCCAACTTCTAAAAACTCCGAGTTGGAAAAATTTATGCCTAAAGAATATTATTATCAAATGAAAGCTAGGGAAGATTAAAATTGCCCAACTTGTAAGATTACATTTCAATTAGACCTCAGAATAGACACTGAAATTGGAATATGGGTGCAACAAATCAATGCTTGTGAGAGAACTGTTTAATATTACCTAAAATATATATATAAAAAAAGGATGAAAAATGTCGATTAGTTGGAACTGGGAATTTTAAGCACTGTTGAGTTGGGAAATTCAAATAGTTGAGTTGCAAAATTCGAATCGTTAAGTTGGGAAATTTCTTGTTTCAACCCCCCCCCCCCCCCCCACACACACAAATATTTTTTTGTGTAATGGCACTGATCTACATTATATAAAAATACTTTTTAAAAACTTGCTTCCATTAAATGTAAGTAAAAATAAATAAATAAATGACTAAAAATTAAAGCGTGGTGGACTCGTCGTAAAAAATTCAAAAGACATTTACTTGAGCATTCCTCGCTTTTAATTTTTAGGATATACTTTACTTTTACTTATTTTTAGCCAATATAAATTAAAAAAAAATTTAGTACATAAAAGCATGATTTTAAAAGTATTTTTAAATACATTTTTAACCTTTCAGTGAAAAATAAATATTAATGCTAAAATCCACTTTCAAACATAACAAACATTCGACCTTTTTGGAACAATTTTGAAAAGTTGAGTTGCCTGGTTCTTCAACCCTCATCTTTAATTTTATATTATTTTAATACTTTGTTTACCCCAAGTTATCGAAAAGTGGTATTAATAGAACCAAGAAAGTAATCATGGATTTACCGTGATTGAGATATTAATATCGTAGTTTCATGCATTAACACTGAAAAAGACAAAAGAAGGTTCAAGATCTTATTTCGTCTTGAAAATAATTAAAAAAAACATTAGGTTTTTAAATTAAAATATATTTAAAAATACAAGATGTATAGGAATTATCTTTATAACTTTGCACACGCAACAACGCATTTGGCCTCCTTGGAAATCAATTACGTAGCCAAGTTCGCCAACTAGTTGCAAAGATAATTCTAATGCATCCTGCACCATACCATTCTAAAATGAGACGGCGTCGTTTACAACAGCAAATTTCGGAAACCAAATCCCTTAACTAAAAATATAATTGTAAGAATAAAGCATGGTCAATGAACTTACAGACTTCATCCACAGCTGGCGACAACAACAACGTAACAGCGACCAGCACCACACTCAGCACCAGAAGAGTGGTGAAGACCAGCATCACCGTCAGCACCACCCTGCGTCTCCTGGCCTCCTTGGGGGTCAGGCCAGGAATGTCCTTCAAGCCCAGCTCAACGGCCACAATCTCGGATAAGGACACATTACTGGACATTGTCCTGATCGAGCTACATCTGGAAGAGCGACTGTCGCACATGCTGTGAGGTCTGCTGGTTCTAGCAGGGGGCATCAGGTGCTTACCGGCCATGATGAGACCAGACCTGTCACTGAAGCTTCTTCTGACTCTCGGTCTGTAGTTGGACTTATTGGTCTCAATGGCCGAGATGGATCTCCTCACCCTTCTAGGGCGTGGTCTTCTCTTTGGAACGATGTCGTCTTTGTTCTTCGTCTCGCTGTCGCTGTGGTGGCGACATAGGTGGGATCGTTTGGGGGGTGGGCCTTTGGGGATTTGGGTAGTTCTGTGGGTTTTGTCGTCTCTGTTGAGTCCAGAACTGGATGGTAATGAGGAATCGTTGAGGGACTCGATGTCCTGTGGTAGCACCACGTTTGGGACTTGTATGACACGAGTCAGCTCTTGATTGCTGGGTACACTGGGCGATTCCATGGTGAGCTCACAAACGCACAAGTTTGAGAACTTAGGTTGAGAATTGATCAAGCTTGTTTGCGGTAATGATATATCAGTTCGCAAAGATTAACGTAACTCAAGTATGGATTTTTATCACTTTGGATAATTAAGACATTGTTTAAAGTAAGGGAGTGATAACCTTTCAAATTATAAATCTGTTATGAGCTTCCTGAGCACAAAAGTATTAGCGCTAAGCGAAATTTAATATCAGAATTGAATAAAATTATGTGTGGAAATGATTTTGCGATTTGTCACGATCAACATTAGTCAAGTACACATTTCCATATTTTTGGATAATTTAGATGCTGTGCCATGTATGGTAGGTATAATCTTCAAAGGAATAATAAATTGACTTACTATTGTAAATTCTCAAACGAATTTTGTTAATACCTTGTATAACTGTAACTTTAGCAATAACGTCTTATAAGTTTAGTTCAAATGCGTTTATACTTTCAGTATTAAAAACGGCACGCAAATTACCAGCTAATTTCTTTGGATACTATGTTTCTTACCTGATCTTTAATTAACAGTACATATTTTTCATTTAAAAATAAATAATTAATATTATTTTATACACTATAAAAACATTTTTCTTTTCCATATGCAACATAAATATCGTATACAAATTACTCTACCAAATGTGAATTAATACGATCTTAAAAACTAACAAGCCTAAAGTCAAGCTTGTATTATAAGCTGAAATATCACAAACTTCCTGTCTACAATGAAGATTGAATGATATATATCTTCAGGCTCGATGACAAACAATCTTATCTCGATAGTCACTCATATAACTATTCAGATAATAGAGATCAATAATTACTTAAAATGGTCGTAGCCATAGCAACGATTCACCCTTGACAAGATGACACATCTCCTGCCTATATTAATTGCCGCTCCAGTAAAGGGTCGCTCACCAAAGAGAAGCAATAACCACAAATCACAATTCATGGCATTCACATTCAACCGGGTCGTAAAATATTATGTCTCTGGCAATCCTTTGATGAACGGTTTCCAGTAATGATTTAGTATAAAATATTCATGTCGAATTCATAATTGAAATACGAATTGAAGTTGGAATTTATGGTCCTCTCGTATTATGGCTCTCTCGTATTCAACTTAAAGATTTAAAATTTATGATGATGCTTCCGTAATCAATGCTTTCTTAGGATGAAATATATTACTTTTCTGATCATTCTTAATCCAGACATTGAACAATTTCCCTTTTATATTTGTCGTTAATTTTCAATAGAGTAAAATCTTATAGAGTAAAATTAGCATATAATATTGTGATATATCGTTATCATAAAATCACCAAATTGCCGTTGTCATAAAATCACCAAATTACCGTTGTCATAAAATCAACATATTATCGTTGTCATAAAATCAACATATTATCGTTGTCATAAAATCAACATGTTATCGTTGTCATAAAATCAACATATTATCGTTGTCATAAAATCAACATATAATCGTTAATATAATATCGTTATCATAACATCAACATATATAATCGTTCATATAATGTAAATTCAACACATAATTAAAATTTATACCATTGTATTTCTTTGAATTTTGGGTATCTTTAAATTCTTAATATGTCAAATATAATATAAAATAATATCCGATTTTTTTTTTAAATCTACAGAATTGATTTCAGATTTCTAAATGCACTTTTACAACGTAAATGCTAATAAAAGTAAACTTCTATGCTGTGTTTGTTATTTGTTTGACAAAGTAACACTAATAAATAGATCGATTTATAGGTATAGATAGTATACGATTCATCTCATAATCCATGCTGGCCTTAGACTTGGATAAATCAGATTTAATGGACACTCCTACTGCGCCCTATCTAATGATTCAAGGCTCGTAAATAGGCGGCAGTAAACTACGGATCCCTATAAACTCCCTATATTGTACTATTACGCAGTTTACTGACGCATGAATCAAATAGACTACAATGACGCTAAGACGATGTTGAGTTACGTAATGGTGAATACGTGTTTAACGGCTCTCAAGCATAGTTTAGTAATAGACTTGGAAGATTATAAATATATAGTTCGAAGTTTGAAAAATAATTCTTGAGCACTTTCACACTGTATACATGAACTCAAGGTAACTAATAAAATGATCGAGAAATTGTGTATTTTTAGGATATTTATGAACTATTCATAGGCTGGGGAGTGTGCATATTGCCCATTTGAGACATTTTCCAGATGCTGAAATCACAAACAAACACACGAGCGCTTTGCTGCTGATGTCGTGAAACTCAGAGGATACTTTCGCACTTTATGCATAAATAATTTCTTTAAATTGAAAATGAACTTATCCAGTTGATGTATGACTTATATATCCTGTTGGGAAGTTAATGACAAATATAAAAATTTGAAATAAATGGCAAATCCGTGTTAAACTGTTATCCACCACACAATTAGGAATTCAGACTTGGAAGGCCACGCATGTATAGTCTGAAAATTAGCAACACTTTTTTTTAACAATTCAATTGATATCAATCTTGAAATCTATTTGAATAGATAAATGATATTGATCAAAATATACTCTTTTAGATTATTTATGAATTCTTACTAGCTGGACGTTGTACACATTATCCAATTGACCTAATCGCATAGGTAGAAACCGCAAATGAACACTTCATTGCAGGAGACATCATGGAACTCAAAATCAATAACCACATTTCCTTAACGCCAAAATGGCGTTGAATAAAATAGCTTCCAAACCCTCAAACAGTCGTTGATATCTCAAAAGGTACAAAGCTGGACAATTCGCATATATAACTTGTGAAGATTATTCGAAACAAACGAAAATCTAACACATTGGCGTTGGCACTCCAGAAGATGTTGACGAACTCGAAGTTAATGACCACTTTCCTCAACGCCAAAATTGGCTGGATTGTGAGTTTATAGATAGAACTAGGAAAAAGGTTGACACTTCCCTGAGTCTCTGCATTTGCCAGCCGAACTTCGTGGGTTTCGACTCAAAATAATCCCGGGCCGTTGGCAGGAAGCAAAAAGATGATTTGGGATCCTACCAAAATAGTGACAAATTAGAAGGCGGGCAAGAATGAAAACATGACGTAGATGTGGGGTAGACACAGCAAGAGGGTGTGGTGGGTGGAAAAGAAGACAGATGGCACTGGGAAGATCTTTGCACCTGGGTTTGTTTGTTTTGCCATCCGCTGGGTACCATTGGTGGTTTCTTGCCAATGCAAATGAACTTTTGCAGTAAAAGAACATTGGGGAAGATTTGGAATAGTTGGAATTTTTAAGGGAGATCAGAATTTATTTACTTATTGTTTACTAATAAGGAACGGATTTATAAGTTTCGAAAGTGAGATTTTTTTTTCACAAACTGCAAAAGTCTTTAGCTTTATTCAAAGTTGTTAAAAGCTACAGATGTAAATTTTGGGTGATATATAAAGTGAATGTTAAAAATGTGTATCTAGAAATTTAATACTGGAAAATTTATATTTATTGACAAATATATCATGAAACCAGAGATGTGTAAGACAGACATTCCAATATTTTCTACCTTATCCCTCATGCTTATATATATATATATATATATATATATATATATATATATATATATATATAAAAGAAAAGTGTTTGAATGTTTGTATTTTATACAAATCTACAGTTTTTATGGTATCTTGATGAAATATTGCGCAATTAACCTTAAAAATTCAAAAGCAAGGGGAAGATGACCGTCTACATGAAATTTCAAATAACCCTTCCCCCTTTCTCACCCCATATCTCGCTTAATCCCATTGTCAAATTAATAAAAACAATTTATTATAATGCAATACTGTAAAAATGGAATATTTTAAGAGTGTAACACATCTTACATGGTTAGCGATGGGGCTGGATAAACGATGCATTTTTATTGGGTCATGAGGAAATATCGCCAATATACCGCCAAAATATATATATCGCTAAATGAATATAAAATATAAAATGTCTCTAAATGAATTAAAAGGCCATATATAGAAAAATATCATCAAATTTGGGAAACTATTCTCAAGAGGATAAAACTAATATCATTTTGCACACTTGACCTTCTAAATAAGAAGAAGGTCACTTTCTACATGAGATTTTGAAAAAATATTCTCATCCCTTCCCTTAATTAGCAGAAACGATTTCTTACTCAAACTGCCAAATGGCGCCACGGTGAAGAAATCGGCCAACACTCTGTGTAAAGTGTCTGTGGGTTTTAATATATGTTTGGTATACTGAGTTAAAATATATGTTTGGTATACTGAGTTAAAATATATGTTTGGTATACTGAGATTAATATATGTTTGGAATGACAAGATTAACATATGTTTGGAATACTGAGATTAATATGTGTTTGGAATGACAAGATTAACATATGTTTGGAATACTGAGATTAATATGTGTTTGGAATGACAAGATTAACATATGTTTGGAATACTGAGATTAATATGTGTTTGGAATGACAAGATTAACATATGTTTGGAATACTGAGATTAATATGTGTTTGGAATGACAAGATTAACATATGTTTGGAATACTGAGATTAATATGTGTTTGGAATGACAAGATTAACATATGTTTGGAATACTGAGATTAATATGTGTTTGGAATGACAAGATTAACATATGTTTGGAATACTGAGATTAATATGTGTTTGGAATGACAAGATTAACATATGTTTGGAATACTGAGATTAATATGTGTTTGGAATGACAAGATTAACATATGTTTGGAATACTGAGATTAATATGTGTTTGGAATGACAAGATTAACATATGTTTGGAATACTGAGATTAATATGTGTTTGGAATGACAAGATTAACATATGTTTGGAATACTGAGATTAATATGTGTTTGGAATGACAAGATTAACATATGTTTGGAATACTGAGATTAATATGTGTTTGGAATGACAAGATTAACATATGTTTGGAATACTGAGATTAATATGTGTTTGGAATGACAAGATTAACATATGTTTGGAATACTGAGATTAATATGTGTTTGGAATGACAAGATTAACATATGTTTGGAATACTGAGATTAATATGTGTTTGGAATGACAAGATTAACATATGTTTGGAATACTGAGATTAATATGTGTTTGGAATGACAAGATTAACATATGTTTGGAATACTGAGATTAATATGTGTTTGGAATGACAAGATTAACATATGTTTGGAATACTGAGATTAATATGTGTTTGGAATGACAAGATTAACATATGTTTGGAATACTGAGATTAATATGTGTTTGGAATGACAAGATTAACATATGTTTGGAATACTGAGATTAATATGTGTTTGGAATGACAAGATTAACATATGTTTGGAATACTGAGATTAATATGTGTTTGGAATGACAAGATTAACATATGTTTGGAATACTGAGATTAATATGTGTTTGGAATGACAAGATTAACATATGTTTGGAATACTGAGATTAATATGTGTTTGGAATGACAAGATTAACATATGTTTGGAATACTGAGATTAATATGTGTTTGGAATGACAAGATTAACATATGTTTGGAATACTGAGATTAATATGTGTTTGGAATGACAAGATTAACATATGTTTGGAATACTGAGATTAATATGTGTTTGGAATGACAAGATTAACATATGTTTGGAATACTGAGATTAATATGTGTTTGGAATGACAAGATTAACATATGTTTGGAATACTGAGATTAATATGTGTTTGGAATGACAAGATTAACATATGTTTGGAATACTGAGATTAATATGTGTTTGGAATGACAAGATTAACATATGTTTGGAATACTGAGATTAATATGTGTTTGGAATGACAAGATTAACATATGTTTGGAATACTGAGATTAATATGTGTTTGGAATGACAAGATTAACATATGTTTGGAATACTGAGATTAATATGTGTTTGGAATGACAAGATTAACATATGTTTGGAATACTGAGATTAATATGTGTTTGGAATGACAAGATTAACATATGTTTGGAATACTGAGATTAATATGTGTTTGGAATGACAAGATTAACATATGTTTGGAATACTGAGATTAATATGTGTTTGGAATGACAAGATTAACATATGTTTGGAATACTGAGATTAATATGTGTTTGGAATGACAAGATTAACATATGTTTGGAATACTGAGATTAATATGTGTTTGGAATGACAAGATTAACATATGTTTGGAATACTGAGATTAATATGTGTTTGGAATGACAAGATTAACATATGTTTGGAATACTGAGATTAATATGTGTTTGGAATGACAAGATTAACATATGTTTGGAATACTGAGATTAATATGTGTTTGGAATGACAAGATTAACATATGTTTGGAATACTGAGATTAATATGTGTTTGGAATGACAAGATTAACATATGTTTGGAATACTGAGATTAATATGTGTTTGGAATGACAAGATTAACATATGTTTGGAATACTGAGATTAATATGTGTTTGGAATGACAAGATTAACATATGTTTGGAATACTGAGATTAATATGTGTTTGGAATGACAAGATTAACATATGTTTGGAATACTGAGATTAATATGTGTTTGGAATGACAAGATTAACATATGTTTGGAATACTGAGATTAATATGTGTTTGGAATGACAAGATTAACATATGTTTGGAATACTGAGATTAATATGTGTTTGGAATGACAAGATTAACATATGTTTGGAATACTGAGATTAATATGTGTTTGGAATGACAAGATTAACATATGTTTGGAATACTGAGATTAATATGTGTTTGGAATGACAAGATTAACATATGTTTGGAATACTGAGATTAATATGTGTTTGGAATGACAAGATTAACATATGTTTGGAATACTGAGATTAATATGTGTTTGGAATGACAAGATTAACATATGTTTGGAATACTGAGATTAATATGTGTTTGGAATGACAAGATTAACATATGTTTGGAATACTGAGATTAATATGTGTTTGGAATGACAAGATTAACATATGTTTGGAATACTGAGATTAATATGTGTTTGGAATGACAAGATTAACATATGTTTGGAATACTGAGATTAATATGTGTTTGGAATGACAAGATTAACATATGTTTGGAATACTGAGATTAATATGTGTTTGGAATGACAAGATTAACATATGTTTGGAATACTGAGATTAATATGTGTTTGGAATGACAAGATTAACATATGTTTGGAATACTGAGATTAATATGTGTTTGGAATGACAAGATTAACATATGTTTGGATTAACATATGTTTGGAATACTGAGATTAATATGTGTTTGGAATGACAAGATTAACATATGTTTGGAATACTGAGATTAATATGTGTTTGGAATGACAAGATTAACATATGTTTGGAATACTGAGATTAATATGTGTTTGGAATGACAAGATTAACATATGTTTGGAATACTGAGATTAATATGTGTTTGGAATGACAAGATTAACATATGTTTGGAATACTGAGATTAATATGTGTTTGGAATGACAAGATTAACATATGTTTGGAATACTGAGATTAATATGTGTTTGGAATGACAAGATTAACATATGTTTGGAATACTGAGATTAATATGTGTTTGGAATGACAAGATTAACATATGTTTGGAATACTGAGATTAATATGTGTTTGGAATGACAAGATTAACATATGTTTGGAATACTGAGATTAATATGTGTTTGGAATGACAAGATTAACATATGTTTGGAATACTGAGATTAATATGTGTTTGGAATGACAAGATTAACATATGTTTGGAATACTGAGATTAATATGTGTTTGGAATGACAAGATTAACATATGTTTGGAATACTGAGATTAATATGTGTTTGGAATGACAAGATTAACATATGTTTGGAATACTGAGATTAATATGTGTTTGGAATGACAAGATTAACATATGTTTGGAATACTGAGATTAATATGTGTTTGGAATGACAAGATTAACATATGTTTGGAATACTGAGATTAATATGTGTTTGGAATGACAAGATTAACATATGTTTGGAATACTGAGATTAATATGTGTTTGGAATGACAAGATTAACATATGTTTGGAATACTGAGATTAATATGTGTTTGGAATGACAAGATTAACATATGTTTGGAATACTGAGATTAATATGTGTTTGGAATGACAAGATTAACATATGTTTGGAATACTGAGATTAATATGTGTTTGGAATGACAAGATTAACATATGTTTGGAATACTGAGATTAATATGTGTTTGGAATGACAAGATTAACATATGTTTGGAATACTGAGATTAATATGTGTTTGGAATGACAAGATTAACATATGTTTGGAATACTGAGATTAATATGTGTTTGGAATGACAAGATTAACATATGTTTGGAATACTGAGATTAATATGTGTTTGGAATGACAAGATTAACATATGTTTGGAATACTGAGATTAATATGTGTTTGGAATGACAAGATTAACATATGTTTGGAATACTGAGATTAATATGTGTTTGGAATGACAAGATTAACATATGTTTGGAATACTGAGATTAATATGTGTTTGGAATGACAAGATTAACATATGTTTGGAATACTGAGATTAATATGTGTTTGGAATGACAAGATTAACATATGTTTGGAATACTGAGATTAATATGTGTTTGGAATGACAAGATTAACATATGTTTGGAATACTGAGATTAATATGTGTTTGGAATGACAAGATTAACATATGTTTGGAATACTGAGATTAATATGTGTTTGGAATGACAAGATTAACATATGTTTGGAATACTGAGATTAATATGTGTTTGGAATGACAAGATTAACATATGTTTGGAATACTGAGATTAATATGTGTTTGGAATGACAAGATTAACATATGTTTGGAATACTGAGATTAATATGTGTTTGGAATGACAAGATTAACATATGTTTGGAATACTGAGATTAATATGTGTTTGGAATGACAAGATTAACATATGTTTGGAATACTGAGATTAATATGTGTTTGGAATGACAAGATTAACATATGTTTGGAATACTGAGATTAATATGTGTTTGGAATGACAAGATTAACATATGTTTGGAATACTGAGATTAATATGTGTTTGGAATGACAAGATTAACATATGTTTGGAATACTGAGATTAATATGTGTTTGGAATGACAAGATTAACATATGTTTGGAATACTGAGATTAATATGTGTTTGGAATGACAAGATTAACATATGTTTGGAATACTGAGATTAATATGTGTTTGGAATGACAAGATTAACATATGTTTGGAATACTGAGATTAATATGTGTTTGGAATGACAAGATTAACATATGTTTGGAATACTGAGATTAATATGTGTTTGGAATGACAAGATTAACATATGTTTGGAATACTGAGATTAATATGTGTTTGGAATGACAAGATTAACATATGTTTGGAATACTGAGATTAATATGTGTTTGGAATGACAAGATTAACATATGTTTGGAATACTGAGATTAATATGTGTTTGGAATGACAAGATTAACATATGTTTGGAATACTGAGATTAATATGTGTTTGGAATGACAAGATTAACATATGTTTGGAATACTGAGATTAATATGTGTTTGGAATGACAAGATTAACATATGTTTGGAATACTGAGATTAATATGTGTTTGGAATGACAAGATTAACATATGTTTGGAATACTGAGATTAATATGTGTTTGGAATGACAAGATTAACATATGTTTGGAATACTGAGATTAATATGTGTTTGGAATGACAAGATTAACATATGTTTGGAATACTGAGATTAATATGTGTTTGGAATGACAAGATTAACATATGTTTGGAATACTGAGATTAATATGTGTTTGGAATGACAAGATTAACATATGTTTGGAATACTGAGATTAATATGTGTTTGGAATGACAAGATTAACATATGTTTGGAATACTGAGATTAATATGTGTTTGGAATGACAAGATTAACATATGTTTGGAATACTGAGATTAATATGTGTTTGGAATGACAAGATTAACATATGTTTGGAATACTGAGATTAATATGTGTTTGGAATGACAAGATTAACATATGTTTGGAATACTGAGATTAATATGTGTTTGGAATGACAAGATTAACATATGTTTGGAATACTGAGATTAATATGTGTTTGGAATGACAAGATTAACATATGTTTGGAATACTGAGATTAATATGTGTTTGGAATGACAAGATTAACATATGTTTGGAATACTGAGATTAATATGTGTTTGGAATGACAAGATTAACATATGTTTGGAATACTGAGATTAATATGTGTTTGGAATGACAAGATTAACATATGTTTGGAATACTGAGATTAATATGTGTTTGGAATGACAAGATTAACATATGTTTGGAATACTGAGATTAATATGTGTTTGGAATGACAAGATTAACATATGTTTGGAATACTGAGATTAATATGTGTTTGGAATGACAAGATTAACATATGTTTGGAATACTGAGATTAATATGTGTTTGGAATGACAAGATTAACATATGTTTGGAATACTGAGATTAATATGTGTTTGGAATGACAAGATTAACATATGTTTGGAATACTGAGATTAATATGTGTTTGGAATGACAAGATTAACATATGTTTGGAATACTGAGATTAATATGTGTTTGGAATGACAAGATTAACATATGTTTGGAATACTGAGATTAATATGTGTTTGGAATGACAAGATTAACATATGTTTGGAATACTGAGATTAATATGTGTTTGGAATGACAAGATTAACATATGTTTGGAATACTGAGATTAATATGTGTTTGGAATGACAAGATTAACATATGTTTGGAATACTGAGATTAATATGTGTTTGGAATGACAAGATTAACATATGTTTGGAATACTGAGATTAATATGTGTTTGGAATGACAAGATTAACATATGTTTGGAATACTGAGATTAATATGTGTTTGGAATGACAAGATTAACATATGTTTGGAATACTGAGATTAATATGTGTTTGGAATGACAAGATTAACATATGTTTGGAATACTGAGATTAATATGTGTTTGGAATGACAAGATTAACATATGTTTGGAATACTGAGATTAATATGTGTTTGGAATGACAAGATTAACATATGTTTGGAATACTGAGATTAATATGTGTTTGGAATGACAAGATTAACATATGTTTGGAATACTGAGATTAATATGTGTTTGGAATGACAAGATTAACATATGTTTGGAATACTGAGATTAATATGTGTTTGGAATGACAAGATTAACATATGTTTGGAATACTGAGATTAATATGTGTTTGGAATGACAAGATTAACATATGTTTGGAATACTGAGATTAATATGTGTTTGGAATGACAAGATTAACATATGTTTGGAATACTGAGATTAATATGTGTTTGGAATGACAAGATTAACATATGTTTGGAATACTGAGATTAATATGTGTTTGGAATGACAAGATTAACATATGTTTGGAATACTGAGATTAATATGTGTTTGGAATGACAAGATTAACATATGTTTGGAATACTGAGATTAATATGTGTTTGGAATGACAAGATTAACATATGTTTGGAATACTGAGATTAATATGTGTTTGGAATGACAAGATTAACATATGTTTGGAATACTGAGATTAATATGTGTTTGGAATGACAAGATTAACATATGTTTGGAATACTGAGATTAATATGTGTTTGGAATGACAAGATTAACATATGTTTGGAATACTGAGATTAATATGTGTTTGGAATGACAAGATTAACATATGTTTGGAATACTGAGATTAATATGTGTTTGGAATGACAAGATTAACATATGTTTGGAATACTGAGATTAATATGTGTTTGGAATGACAAGATTAACATATGTTTGGAATACTGAGATTAATATGTGTTTGGAATGACAAGATTAACATATGTTTGGAATACTGAGATTAATATGTGTTTGGAATGACAAGATTAACATATGTTTGGAATACTGAGATTAATATGTGTTTGGAATGACAAGATTAACATATGTTTGGAATACTGAGATTAATATGTGTTTGGAATGACAAGATTAACATATGTTTGGAATACTGAGATTAATATGTGTTTGGAATGACAAGATTAACATATGTTTGGAATACTGAGATTAATATGTGTTTGGAATGACAAGATTAACATATGTTTGGAATACTGAGATTAATATGTGTTTGGAATGACAAGATTAACATATGTTTGGAATACTGAGATTAATATGTGTTTGGAATGACAAGATTAACATATGTTTGGAATACTGAGATTAATATGTGTTTGGAATGACAAGATTAACATATGTTTGGAATACTGAGATTAATATGTGTTTGGAATGACAAGATTAACATATGTTTGGAATACTGAGATTAATATGTGTTTGGAATGACAAGATTAACATATGTTTGGAATACTGAGATAATGACAAGATTAACATATGTTTGGAATACTGAGATTAATATGTGTTTGGAATGACAAGATTAACATATGTTTGGTATACTGAGATTAATATGTGTTTGGAATGACAAGATTAACATATGTTTGGTATACTGAGATTAATATGTGTTTGGAATGATAAGATTAACATATGTTTGGTATACTGAGATTAATATTAAGCTTCACGCATAACTTATTTAATTAATTTATAATTAACCACACTAAACGAAAAAAGAATACCCTAAAGTATACCTCATTAAAAGGAACAGGAACGGGATTTAAAAAAGGACATAAAAAGGACGTGTAAATGTCGAACGTGTTCCTTGACCGAAAAGGGTTAAATAGTGGGGGTAAATTTTATCATACTGTAAATTATATAAGAACTCATTAACTTGCTCGTTATATTTTATAACTCAATTCGTAAAGTCCCCTAATACGAAACTTATCAAAAGTTAGAAATACAGTAGGTTAATGAGGACACAGTGCGTTCTAATTTTACGCAATAGCGGCTTCCGGCACAGACATAAATCGGCAGCATTCTTAAAATAAAGCTATTCATTGTCTAGACATATAATTTTACTACTTGGAAAACCGATGACAAATGTTTTTTGGGAAATGAAATTATGCCACGTTTTAAAAATAAATGAGAAGATTTTGGCAGGTCGGGAATATTTCTTCAAGGGTAATCAATCAAATGACACTTTTCTATTCATTTAATGAGACATAAATAACTCAAAACGAAGACAATTTTCTTCCCATTTGCGCATCAAACCTGCATTGGTAATTTAACGAGATATGTTATTTGAAATCATCTATATTATTTCTGTTGTGAAGATCCCTGTTGCGCCGATTAGAGGTAACGAACTTTAACACATGAGGTAGCAAAAGAAAGAGAATTTCATGGACAAGTGATATATTGTATTTTCATATCATAAATATCAACGTTTTTTTTTTAAATGCGTTTAAAATAAGTAATTTTAAAGTTTTTTTTAAACAAACCTTTGACCATGCTGCCATCTATCAACAGACAATTAAACTTAAATTTTTTTTTGTCTCTAAAAGATTTCGTTAATATCTTTAACCCTTATGCAACGACCGCCGTGGCTGAGTTTTATTCAAGAGATGAATATCCTATGGGTCTACGCTACTAAGCACTTAGTTTGGCTGGCTATGTAGACTAAAGAGGTTATATTTACTACTTCTTTTATTCTGAAAAGTAAATTTATCTATTTCACAATAGTAAATGTATCTTAAGTATTTATTATAAAATAGTAGCGGACGCGGCAATTGCTTTCGACGTTGATAATTTTAATATAAATATGTACGAATATTATCATCACATTGCACCTTCATATTGCAGAAAAATTCTGTACACCCATAATTAAAAAAAAAATAAAATAAAATAAAACTAATTTATTTAAATTTAAAATATACTAAATTTAGGTTGGTTTCGTTTGGTTAAATAACGTCGCACTAGAGCTGCACAGTGGGCTATTGGCGACGTTTCGGGATCTATCTCGAAGGTTTTGGTTTGGTTTCAGTTAATTAACGTCGCACTAGAGCTGCACAGTGGGCTATTGGCGACGGTTCGGGGCCTATCTCGAAGGAAACACCCGGGAACGATGCCTCTTATTTTTGAACCATGGTCAGATGACGAGGAAACAGCTCAACTGGCACCCAACGCCTTCAATAGACGTCGGGACTTTGGACTCCGATTTGATGTATCGTGCACCAGTCCCGTATACACGCCGTTAATTTTTTGCGGATGTTCTGGGCGACTTTTCTAGTATTTTGTAGCGAAGCTGGCAACCCTCCGATCACAAGATCACTACTTTTTCTTTGTCAAGTCCATCGCCTGGCGTCGAACTACGAATCTTCGTATTCGCAGCTGACGCCTTTAACCGCTCGGCCACGGAGACCTCATTCCAAATTTAGGAAAAGTACTTATGAAAATGTATTCAGAATGGACTTCTGCGTTAAAATGCCAAATTTCAAGGAATTAATCTATAAAATTTAACTCAATAAAAGTTTTTTTTCACTTCCTGCAGAAAAATCTGTATGTAGCTTAACGAGTTTTGAAACTGGACGACTGACATGGTCCTCAAAAGCAAAGGGTTAAAATGAAACTCGTACAATTTGTTTGTATTTGTACGAGTGTATATATATATAGGAGTAAATTTAGTAAGTCTACAAAGATAAAATACTCAAATATAAGTAAAATGTACTCATTTTCGCATACATTCGATGTTTATCATGGCCACGAATACATTTTTCAATTCTAAAAAATACATGTACTTAAAAATGAGTACAATGAATAAAAAGAGCAGATGCTAGCTTACATAGGCTGCTTTCATAAATCACTTTCAATAAATATCGACAATTACAACCAAGTCTTACCGGGAATCGAACCCAGATTCTCATGCATCGCAGTCCAGAGTTTTATCTGTTAAACTACCAGAAGAAGTTACAGACAGAAGAACTGTTAAAATGGTGTGCTAAAAATGGGAAGTAAGATAATTGAGTTGTAATAAGTCGGTTCCATTTAAGCAATAGACATCAAATAATGCTGGAAACCATCTTCTGGACAACTATTTTAATTTTTACAGGTCGCTTTGTTAAGATGGTTTGAACAGAAGCTGAAATTAGCAATATTAAATCACAATGCTCATTTTTGCGAAAGCACGGTTATTTCAATTCGAGTAAATCATCGCTTATGTACAAATGGAATTATACTCAAAGAAAAACGAGTAAGTCCAGGTACTTATCTTTAAGTACCTTTTTTTACAGTGCATCTTCTGAAGAATTATTTGTATTTTTCAAGGTCGTTTTCTTCCTATGGTTTGAACAGAAGCTGAGATTAACAACATTAAATTACACTGCTGATTTTTGAGAAAGTACGATTACTTAAATTTGATACGTCATAACTCATTTACAATGCAATCGTACTCAAACAAAAGCGATAAGGTTGAGGTACTCATTTTTAAGTACCTTTCTTTACAGTGTAACTTATTAACAACTATTTTAATTTTTACAGCTCGCTTTGTTAAAATGGCTTGAACAGAAGCTGAGATTCGCAATATTAAACCACAATAACAATGCTCATTTTTGAGAATGTACGGTTACTTCAATTTGAGTACGTCATCGCTTATTTACGATGCAATTATACTCAAAGAAAAGCGAGTAGGTTCAGGTACTCATTTAAGTACTTTTTTTTTACAGCGCATCTTCTGAAGATTTTTTTGTGTTTTTCCAGGTTCCTTTCTTCATATGGCTTAAACAGAAGCTGAGATTAGCAACATTAAATTACACTGCTCATTTTCGCGAAAGTACGATTACTTAAATTCGAGTACGCCATCGATTATTACAATGCAATTGTACTCAAAGAAATGCGAGTAGGTTCAGGAACTCATTATTAAGTGCCCTTTTTTTTACAGTGCATCCTCTGAACAACTATTTTTATATTTCCAGGTCGCTTTGTTAAGATGGCTTGAACAGAAGCTGATATTAGCAATATTAAATCACAATAACTATGTTCATTTTTGCGAAAGTACGGTTATTTGAATTTGAGTACGTCATCGCTTATTTACGATGCAATTGTACTCAAAGAAAAGCGATAAGCTTCAGGAACTCATTTCTAAGTACCTTTTCTTTACAGAGCATCTTTTGAAGAACTATTTGCATTTTTCCATGTCGCTTTGTTAAGATGGCTCGAACAGAAGCTGAGATTAGCAACATTAAATCACAATGCTCATTTTCGCGAAAGTACGGTTACTTAAATTTGGGTACGCCATCGCTTATTTACAATGCAATTGTACTAAAAGAAAAGCGATAAGGTTCAGGTACTCATTTTAAGTACCTTTCCGTTACAGTGCAATTTATTAACAAAAATCCAATCGCTGTTACCGAGTTTATCACTAGCCCCCCCCCCCCACTTCATCCTCATCTCCACTTCAACCCCCCCCCGCACTCCCTCCCCCCACACCCATATCAAAATCAATCGATATCATCGATATAACTCGATCATCGATTACGAGTGGCAAGAGTCGACCACCTGGGCTTGTCGGGATGATGGACGCTCCGAGATCCTGGAAAAGAACCCGGGGCTATTTTTAGCGTCCTCGCTCTGAACAGAGGATGCGAATAGGAGACGGCTATTTTTGGGAGCAGGGGTGGGGGAAGGGTGGGAAGGGGGAGTGTTGTGACGTGGATGGAAGGGGGCGGGGCTTGGTTGTGGGGGTGTGGATCGAAAATGAAAGGACTGTTAAGATTTCGCGTTAAAAACGTATTTTTTTTTAGTTTGAAGATGGAGAAAGAAATGGCCGGGAGATGAGATTGTGCTTGTAGATGTGGAATGGGGGGTTGCCAGGAATGGAATGGTGAAGCGAGAGAATCTCTTTAGATTGTGTGATAAAAAATGTTGAAGTGATGTTGATGATACTTTTAACTATTTTGGTAACTATGTCTGGTTAGGTAACGAGATATACTGGTAACCAAGTGATAAAAATCTACAATTGTTTTACAGAAAACTGGAATTATTTAAAAAATATTTTTTATTTCAGAACTTTTAGCATTAAAATATTCGAAAACTGCAGGTTTTTCAGTAGTTTTTTAATTATTAAACGTTAAGTATTTAGTGTGGTTGAAAAACCTGCATTACACACATTTTGTGAAGGTGGCTTTGTTGCTTCGTTTTTTAGCTGGGTGGCACGTTGCAATACTCAGGATTGATTCGTTGGTTGAAAGTAGTTATGGAACATTATAATGTTAATTAATCGGCATTGACGTATTTAAGAGGTTTGGGCATTCTGTTTTCTTCTGTTATAACTTCTGTTAACATTTAATAGAAGTTATTAATGTAAGTAATTAGAAGTTAGAGTGTTATAATATTTCTTTTGTTTATAACTTCTTCACGTCGCCCTGATAGCGTAACGGATGAAGCTCTCAGCTGCTGTTCAAGGCCATCTTAACAAAGCGACATGACAAACTTCGAATAGTCGTTCAGAATATATTTTTCCACATAATCTGATGTCGATTGCTTAAATAGAAACTGAGTTATTACAACTAAATTATTTTACTTCCCATTCTTTTGGCACACCTTTTAAAAAAAATTATATTTATAACTTCCTGAAGTCGGCCTGGTAGTTTAACGGATAAAACACTGGATTGTGGTGCCTGAGGATCTGGGTTGGATCCCCGGTAAATCTTGGTTGAAATTGTCAATATTTATTGTTAAGTGATTTATGAAGACAGCCTTTGTACGCAAGCATCTGCTCTTTTTATTCGTTTTTACGCTTTGTACTCATTTTTGAGTATACGTGTTTTTCAAAATTAAAACTTATGTATTCGGAACCATGATAAGCAAAAATGAGTACATTTTACTTACTTTTGAGTATCTATTTTTAACATTGCAGTTAGCAAATATATTTGTTTGCGTAATAAGATCACGAAGAGATGATTAAAAACTTAATTTAGTTTTTGGAAAAATATTTTTCTAATTAAAATGGTCATTAGTTTTAGCAGTTCCTTAAAGAGTTGATCACTAACAAAACAGAAGCTAATTTTAACTCTAGAGCAAACTAAAACCACACGTAGATCCAGTTAAAATTTATTAACATCGGGGCTTAAATTTAGCTACATAAAAATCCCTTAAGCCCTGGCCGTGTTCGAATACCGAGCAGCAGACGATTAATTAAGGTCCGAAGGAATGCGACAACTTTCTGAAACTTAATTGAAATTCAGAGATAATTTCGAGGCTAAAAAATTGCCCACGCATTTAATCAAGAAAAATCTTTAAAGATATCTAAGAAGACATTTTAAAATAAATTCTTATTTGATGAATGAAATTTTCATTTATAACTTCCGCCTAAAGAGAATTTTTTAGAGTTAAATTTGAAGAAATTAATAAAAATTTACAATAGGGTCATATTTAATAATGTAGTTTATAGTCATATTTAATAATGTAGTTTATAGTAATATTTAATAATGTAGTTTATAGTCATATTTAATAATGCAGTTTAAAGTCATATTTAATAATGTAGTTTATAGTCATATTTAATAATGTAGTTTATAGTCATATTTAATAATGCAGTTTATAGTCATATTTAATAATGCAGTTTATAGTCATATTTAATAATGTATTTTATAGTCATATTTAATAATGTAGTTTATAGTCATATTTAATAATATAGTTTATAGTCATATTTAATAATGTATTTCATAGTCATATTTAATAATGTAGTTTATAGCCATATTTAATAATGTAGTTTATAGTCCTATTTAATAATGTATTTTATAGTCCTATTTAATAATGTAGTTTATAGTCCTATTTAATAATGTAGTTTATAGTTCTATTTAATAATGTATTTTATAGTCATATTTAATAATATAGTTTACAGTCCTATTTAATAATGTAGTTTATAGTCCTATTTAATAATGTATTTTATAGTCATATTTAATAATGTAGTTTAAAGTCATATTAAATAATGTAGTTTATAGTCATATTTAATAATGTAGTTTAAAGTCATATTTAATAATGTAGTTTATAGTCATATTTAATAATGTAGTTTAAAGTCATATTTAATAATGTAGTTTATAGTCATATTTAATAATGCAGTTTATAGTCCTATTTAATAATGCAGTTTATAGTCCTATTTAATAATGTATTTTATAGTCATATTTAATAATGTAGTTTATAGTCATATTTAATAATATAGTTTATAGTCATATTTAATAATGTAATTTATAGTCATATTTAATAATGTAATTAAGGGAGTTTTAACGCGTCGTGGGTGTAGCTATCATAGTTTTTTTTTAATTTGATTGACGGATATATTTATAGGTATATTTAATGTTTTACATTTTTATTAATGTTAAAGTATTAAACTTTTAAACTTCTTAAAGAGCACGGTACCATATAAACTTTTTATTTTGACATTTTAAGTCAAAGTTTTAATGTACATATTTATAATTTATAAAATAAAATATTTCATTAAAAAAATTCAATTATTGTATGTATTTAAAAAAATTAAATTAACTTTTTAATTCTTTAAAAGCTAAGGCTTTTTTATATTTATAATATTTTTATTTAATTTTTTTAGATCCTCTTTGAATTCATGATACATAAGAATTGGCATTAAAATTTTGTGTTCTACATGCATTTGATTTTTACATAAATAGCTATTCATAATAACACAAAATTTTTTCCTTGAACTCAAAAGTTTTAATTTTAGTAATTAAAAAGAAAGAGTTAATTCGTTATCCCAACACACATATTTTACAATATGCTTAAAAAATTATACATTTTCCCAGCAATAACATAAAAAGTTAATATCAAGGGAAACCAAACTCTGACAAAAAAACGATTTTATAGAATTTTACATTTTTGGGGTACTGCGTCTCCTTACTATTACTTAACATACACAGTTACCAGATTGGTTGGTTTGTTAATTAACGTCGCACTAGAGCTGCACAGTGGGCTATTGGCGACGGTTCGGGGTCAATCTCGAAGGAAAGACCCGGGAACACATACACATTCACACACACATTCATACATGCACCTCGTTATTTTAGAACCGTGGTCAGATGACGAGGAAACACCTGAACTGGCACCCAACGCCTTCAATAGACGTCGGGACTTTGGACCCCGATCAGATGTATCGTCCACCAGTCCCGCATACACGCCAGTATAATTTGTTGGATATTCTGGACGACTTTCTAGTATTTTTGTAGCGATGCTATCAACCCTCCGATCGCAAGATCACTACTTTTTTTACTTTTCTATGTCTAGTCCATTTCACGGATTCGAACCATCAATCCTCTATATAGTAGCTGAACGACTTACCAACTGAGCAACTGGGGCTCACACAGTTACCAGAAGTAAAAAAAGAACTTTTAAAAAGCATTTTCAGTGCTCTTATTATTCCATATTTTACTGGACTTTAACAGTAAATTATATTCAAAGAAGCAAAACCTCTCAAAATCTTGATAACATGCAGCTGTTATGAAGAAAACACCGTATTTCCAACACTCAAGATTTCTCTTAAAATCATTTTTATGCATGAATAAAATTGCATTGAGTATGTTCTCTTCATTGTGAAACAGACGAGTTTCATTTGTAATAAAAATTTATACGATTAAATATAAAACAGTTAAACATGGACTGGGTATCTGAATATTTAGCAATATAAACCGCATGCAATTCGTATGGAAGAAAAAAATGTTTTTATGTATCCGAATGCAACCCATAAAATCAGAGGCACTCCAAATATCTCAGTTTGGAACATAAAGTTCCAAACATAACATAATCTTATACCAGCGTATTAAAATATCCGAGACTGTGTTGCGTTTTAGAATTTTATAGCGAGTATACTGTAAAAAAAGGTACTTAAAAATGAGTACCTGAACATACATGTTTTTGCAATTGCATCGCAAATGAGCGATGACGTACTCAAATTTAAGTAATGGTATTTTTTAAAAAGTGAGCAGTGTGGTTCAATATTGGTAATCTGAGCTTCTGTTCAAGCCATCTTAACTAAGCGACCTGACACAATTAAAATAGGTTTTCAGAAGATGGTTTTCCACGTTGTTTGGTGTCAATTGCATACATGGAAACTGAGTTATTAAAATTCAATTTATTTCCCATTCTTTTGGCATACCTTTTTAAGATTTCTTTTGTTTATAACTTCTTCATGTCTGTCTGGTAGTACAACGGATGAGGCAGTGGGCTGCGGTGCCTGGGGAACTGGGTTCGATTCCCGGTAAGTCTTGTTTGTAATTTTTAATATTTATTGAAACTTTTTTATGACGGCAGCCTATGTAGGTAAACTACTGTTCTTTTTTATTTATTATACTCATTTTTGAGTAAATCTTTTTCAAAAATGAAATTTACGTATTCTGAGCAATGATAAGCATCGAATATAATCAGAAATGAGTGTACATTTTACTTATTTTTGAATACCTATATTTAACAGTGTACCGACATATATTGCAGAATTTTAAAGCTAGAATGCTAGAGAATTTAAAGGAAAGAGAAAAAACCATTGATTTACAAATGAATCTAATGCACAGCAAAATTTAAGCTCCTATAAAAAAAAGAGACAGAACGTGCAAAATTAATGCAAATATACTGATCATTGTGCCTTTATAAAAATTTTATATTTTTAGGTTATCCTGTTGGCATGATTGTGTCCTTTATAGTCGAGTTTCATTTGGCGACTAAATTTAAAGAATTGGCATAAAAACAATGTTCAAGAAATTAGTCAAGATCTTTCTTCAACCCTCTGACTGAGCTGAACAACTTAAGTCGTCCATGGGTTTCTTAGCAACGCATTTAAACTTTAAATTCTTAAAAAAATATTCGATTTAGAAATAGTTTTCAAAAATAAAGCGTTGGGGTGTTTCTTTGAAGCTAAATCTATTAAAATAATAAAATAATGGAAAAATTTATTTTATACACGAAAAGATTATTTTAAGAAGGGAATATTTATCTTTAAGAGGAGTATTTGACTAAATTACATAATTCAAGAAGAGACATTTGATACACTTAATAATCTTATTTTCCAGAGCCATTGTATAGCGTATGGACAGTATGAGGATTACATAGCTAACTAATACAAAAGGCAAAATCTGACGCACACACATAAGGAACCTGGGGATTATTTATAGAGAGGACATGTAAAAAAAAAAGGGATTTCAATTCAGAACATCTCTCACATACATGCATTGCACACAAAACTTTACAATTTTGTCCTTTTGGTAACAGAGTCAGAGAGTTAAAATGAAATGAAAGGCTATAATTTTTAAATTGCTAAAATTCACCAGATTCAAATCGTTGTGGATAGTCGTGCATTCGTCGACTTTTAGAAATGATTATAAATATTATTATTTTAATGAAAAATACGAATGCTAATAAAGGCAATGCATGCCTGTAATTCAAGCAATTGCTCCTGATGTTGGTATTTGTTACAATATAATTTGCAAGGATGCGTTTCGTACAATATAAATGGATGTGGTTACTTTAAATAGGGGATATGAAAACACGACTTTAGTAATCGTTTTGGTTTAGTGCTTAGCGTTATCGTTCCGATATCAGATTCCGCGTATAACGTTTTAAAATTGATGACTTTAGAACAAGAAGCATTTCAACGTCGAACACGCGTGGCGCCATCTGCATTCAACCACCCAAACTTTACACGTGTCTTACAATCATCTTAACCATTTTCCACAGGACAAAGTTTTACAGGCTTCTTCTATTTGCTTTCTGACGGATTCTATTTAAAGGGGGTATGTTGAAGTGATTACTTCAAATAGCCGATATCACAACGCGACCTTGGTAATAATTTTGGTGAGCGGTTAGAGTTTTCGGTTATTGCTCGAAAATCCCGAGATTTATTCCAGCATACATCGCCCCAAGTTCAGACTGATAAATAAATTAGTTAACTATAATTTTTTTATATGTAATTTAAGCTATTGCCCTTAGTAAAATATTATTCAGTCACTAAACCCTAGACGCGTGCTTATCGCCATTACCAATGCAAAACGAGCCAACTGTGTACGCAGCTGAACCCAAAAGAATGCGTCTAAAAAAAAAACGAAAAGCATACAAAAGACAACATTCTTTTTCCTTGGCAAAGACAAACAATAACCTGCGAATTAACACCCCTTAAAGAATTCGATACAAAACATCGATTGGAACAACAACAAAAAAAATCGGTGTTGAACACACAGTTGGGCACATCGCCAACACAGGGGACACGACTCAAAAACCGAATCTTCAGCGAGTATAACATTAATAAAAAAAGTCGAAGAAGCCAGACAACAAAACGGGGCTTTTACCTATCACACTTTGTTTACCAGGAGTGCCAAGGCCAACAAGCGACGGGTTAAATGAGCTTTATCGCTGTTTGCACAAGCGGCAGATTTACTTTGGAAAGTTGTTTTATTTTCCCTGGAAAGTGCGAATTATTGCCGTTAAGTGCTTCTAAAAAAGATGATGAATTGGAAATGGGGAAAAGTCGTGTGGCAGTTATTGGGTGGTAAATGGTGTTTGAGTTAGAGAGCTTTAATGGAAAGGTTGGAAGCTTCTCCCTTTCAATTAGTTTTTGCGATAATCTTTTTTTGCTTTAGTTGGAAGATAGAATCAATATTGGAATATATTTATTTTATTTTACAGACACTTTGATTATTGATATATTTAATTTTTACTTAAGTATGTTTGAAAAACGCATTTCCCCTTTCTTGTTTATTGTTCTCCTAATTTCCGTTGCATCCATTTTCAAGATTTTTTTTTGTATGTTCTATCCTGAATTTTAATTGTCTGGTTCATAGTTCCTCTATATCTGCTTTATCCTGAATTATAATTGTTCGGCCTGTAGGTATCTGTCTGTTCTACCCTGAATTCTAATTGTCTGGCCTGTAGGTATCTGTTTGTTCTACCCTGAATTCTAATTGTCTGGCCTGTAGGTCTCCGTCTGTTCTATCCTGAATTCTAATTGTCTGGCCCGTAGATCTTTATCTGTTCTATCCTGAATCCTAATGAATTGCTTGTAGGTTTATATATGTTTTATCCTGAATTATAATTGTCTGGACTGTATGTCTCGATCTGTTCTATCCTGAATTCTAATTGTCTGGCCTGTAGGTTTATATATGTTTTATCCTGAATTCTAAATTGTCTGGCCCGTAAGTCTCTCTCTGTTCTATCCTGCCCATTATTTGGTCTGTACGGTATTTTATATATTAGATAATGCTGGACGTATAACATACGACCAGCTGTAACCAACTGTACAACCCCCAAGCAGGGGTTGTACAGAAAAGTACCAGCTTACCATTCAGTCGATTTGCAAAAGTGAAAGAAGGTATTGCAATACTATTTTTGGTCACACACTATATCTGTTAGATTCTTTACCAACTATTATTATAACCATAAATGTGTTTTCAAATTGCCTATCAAATGGTTTGTAAACTATTAAAACCATTATTAAGAAATATTACGATTACTAATCGAGGACTTGTCAATTGAAAATAAATAAATTATGAACTATTACTATTGTTGTCACAGGATTTGTCAACTATTTGAACCAACGTTTTGTCCTTCATATCAAAGGATTCGCAAAATATCTTAATCATCCCCACAAAACCAAACACGAAAATCAATCTTACCCATTTCATCTATCACAGGTCCCAACCTCAAGGTCACACCAACCAGCAGAATGCACAGCAAGAACAGGGACACGGCCACGAAGACGATAATCTTCCGACCCAGGGGCGACAACTGATCATCCTCCTTACCATCCTCAACATTTCCAGCATTCTTCTGTTTCTTGCCGCCCCTCTTCTTTCTTCTGGAGCCCTTCAGCCTCTGTTTGTCCGAAGCCATCTTCCACTGTTCGAAGTTGCTGTTCGACTGGCTGGACCCCCCGTCGTCCCTGGAGGGCCTTGAGGACTCCCCCAGGTTGGACCATTCGTTGGTAGCTAAGTGTGGTTGGGCAGTGAGGTTGAGACCGGGCAGCCAGGGTCCGATGGTGGGGTCCATCAGGCAGTTTGAGCTGCGGCTCTTGATGGAATTCTTGGGCACGATAAGGCAGGTGGGTTGGGAAGGAGGTTGGTCTTCTTTAGGATCCATTGTTGTGATTGTCAGAAAACATTGAAAGCACCAGAGGAGTATCGTCTCTTTGGTTGGAAGATGTATCCAGTTTGAGGGGATTTAGGTAAAGTCCATTGTTAATTTTCGAAGTCTTGTTGGAGTTTTGCGCATCGAAATAAAATGTTAATATTTGATGCAAGTACTTGTCCCCCGACTTGTGTTCGAATTTCGGGAAATTGCAAAGTCTCGAAATGGGAGTCTGAATTATATCCGATATTTGGACATACAGTGTTTCGTTATGTGATGCAAATAAGCGTTTGCACACTTGTCAAATTTCGCTGAAAAGCAAAGTGTCCTGCATTGAAAGTCGTATTATATCTAATGTATTTGGATACTGCATTTTATTTTATGATGCAAAAAATATTAGTACTTGTCCCACTTTTAGTATCGAATTATGATGATTTTGAAAAGTCTTGAAATGATAGTCGTATTATATCTAATTTGTGAGCATAATCTTTGTTATTTGATAGAAATAAACGTTGGCACTTGCGAACACTTGTTATTGAATTTCAATGAATAGCAAAGCTTTGAAATGACAGTGTTAATTCCTTTGAATATTTTTTGCATAAAGTGTTTTGTTATATGATGCAAATAAGCGTTTGTACCGGTCTCACACGTCAAATTTTGTTGAAAAGCGAAGAGTCTTGCTTTGACAGTCGTATTATATCTAATATATATGCATACAGTATGATACAAAAAAACTATTAGTACTTGTCCTACTTTAAGTACCGAATTATGATAATTTTGAAAAGTCTTGAAATGATAGTCCTATTATATCTAATTTGTGTTCAATCTTTGTTATTTGATAGAAATAAACGTTGGCACTAGTGAACACTTGTTATTGAATTTCAATGAATAGCAAAAAATTGGCAGTCTTAATTATTTTTAATATTTTTGCGTAGAGTATTTTGTCAAATGAGGCAAGTAAGCGGTGGCACTGGTCCCATTCTTGTTTCCGAGTTTTAAAGAATGGCAAAGTGCCTAGAAATGCGAGTTTTGCTACATCTAATTTGTTCGTGCAGAGTATTTTGTTATTTATTTTCGTTAAAACGATAACGGTTATTAGAGCTTCATCAAATAATTCTTTAAAACCATACACTTTTCAAGTTTGCATATTTTTTGCAGGTTCATTGGTATCAATCATGAATGCCAAACAAATACTTCTTATTTTCTTTAATATGTTTAAATATGTAAATTTCTTTACCATGTGTTATTTGTCACATTTTAATTAAGAAGATTTTGTTCCAGTATTGTAGAGATTTAGAAACATAAATTTATAATATGTATATTTAAAAAAGGTGTTTCATGAATATTATACTTGGTTAACATATCAATAGTGTCAATTTTCTTCAATGAGTTTGTTCTTTTATAAATAATAGGTGCTCATAGTATGTTTCGAGAGAATAAGAAACTCAATTTTCAAAGTAAATTAGCTTCTAAAAGTAATTTCAAATTCTAGCAGAGTTTCAATAATTTGGCACTATTTTCTTTTTCGTAAACAAGCTTTCTTATTGGTTTATAAGCATCATTATAAAAGAAAAATACTATCCATTTGTTTGCAATTCAGAATACTGTTTAGAATAATTTAGTATATATTAAATGAAATTAATGCAATATCTAAATGCAAGTTTTCATCGATAGCATAGCAGTAAAGCTCGTGATCAGTCAGTCGTTGTAAACAATTATTTTTAATACATTTATTCTTATATTCAGTTTAAAAACAAACACATTTTGGCACTATGGATTATTTTTCACATATAAAAAACTTCTATGGATATTAAAATGAGCAAGATTTCATTTTAAGACAATTCTTCTATAAAGTAATCTATTTTACAAAAGGTATGCAGCTCTTTTCACCTATGCAAATATCCACCTTTTTATGAATGTGTATAAACACAAATGATTGTTTTCTCAATTCTTTTCATCTCAATAGTTCTTAATTAGTTTAGTGCATAGCTACAACATTAACATTCACTGTACTACTACACAAAACTTGCCATATATAAGTAAATATTGAATTTGTTTTCTCAACTTCGAAATTATAGATTATTCCCAACACTGATTGTGTATAAACAATTTATATTATACACTAAGGTACAATTCTTATAGTAAAAGTGAAATAGGCTTTATAGTGACCATTCACTCTTTAGAGTAAAAATAACAGTATGCAAAAATTGCAAATCTTCGATGAAAGTTGCATGTTAAACTTCTATAAAGTTAATAAGTCACATAGAAGCGATACATATCTTAACATGCAACTATATCATTACATCATTATCATTAAACACTTATATCATTACATTTAAAACACTCTTAAAGATGATTGTGTATGATTATCTTGCACTAAGTGCTATTAAAATACATGCAAATCTATAATTTTAAGAGACTCAAAACATCTACAATCACTTTATCACATCGACTCACTCGTTAAAATTGAAATAACTGTAAGTAAATATAACGAATCTTCGAAACACTTTCGGCCATTGTAATCAAGACATAAATAATTGTAGCATTCCAAATGGAAAGAATCTTTTGTTTAACGAAATGTGACAAATCTGAAGTTTTTAAATAAAAAAGAAAAGTGATGTCTTCACTGCAACGTTAAACGAATAAAACGTTGATTAACAAGAACTAATCAATCATCAGAATAATCGAATGTAAACACAAATATATTCCAATAAAATTATTCGAATTCCTTCACAAAAAAAGTCACATTTTTACGTTTTCTGATTTGAAAACGGCTCTTTTTATAGATCGAACTAAAAAAAATTCGATGTTTATGTTTGCAATTCAACAAAATAGTACAAATATCGTTACTTCAACTCTAAACGATATACAAGTGCTTTATAATCACCACTCACCAGTCACAATAATGGCGGGAACACACAATGCATCACACAATTCCGATCTTCATTTCCACAATAAAAAAACACACGTCAAAATCGTTGACAACAAACAGCGCATATAATTCCCAAACTAAAAGCGATTCCGATGCTTTCAATGTTGCAAGATAACAGAACGATCCTTGGAGTATTGCGGGGGTGGGGTGTATCTGCGTCCCCAAACGATTTCGACAACAACGGGGAGTCCCTCTTAATAGCAGGTGATAACAGATCGAGCCGAGTTGAGGTGGTTATTGCAAACGTGCGGCGGCCGATCCAACGGCATGCTGCCTCTTCCCCTCCTTCGCTACAGGAGGAATGCCTCTGTGCCGCTCTTGCTTATCAAAAAGGGGTGATTTGGAAACTGAGAATTGAAAGCGCGACTGTTTTATATCGTCTGCGAGGAATTTTATTTTGGGATCTCAAGGTAAAGGCTTTTTTTGAGAGGCTCAGTGGGGGGTTTGGGGATGTATCAAATGGAATTTGTTTTGAAATATAGGAAATATGGTTAAAAAGTATTAAAATTAATATTTCAATCATTTCTGTTTTTTGTACATTAATTCATGTAAAGCAAAATTTTCTTAAAAAGTATTTAAATTATATTTCAATCATTTCTGTTTTTTGTACATTAATTCATGTAAAGCAACATTTTCTTAAGAAATCGCGTATGTTGTATCGGAGTACGGTTAGAAAGGTTTCATGCGAAACGTCATTTAAGCAGATTATAGAAATAGGGATTGGTCACCGCGAAAACCTCGCCAAAAGAGGAAGATATGTAAGCTGTTAAGTGTTTCTTAACGGGCCATTATCCAAACCCTTTATATGCTTTATTTCACTCTCATTGGTGTCTGAATTTCTATCGAACCAGACAATATTTATGTCAATCATGCTATTTGTAACAGAGTTAGAGTCATAAATAGATTACACTGAAATCCTCACATTGTGTTTCTATCCTGATAACCAATGCATCTGATTTTAAAGACATTTCATTTCAAAATAGAATGCTTAAAAAAACTAATTGCATTAAATGTGATACAGAAGTCTTTTGTTAAAAATTTTTTTTTTTTCAAAATAAGTCAATAAAACTAAATAATTTAAAGTATTTTGTAAATATTATTACGTGTGTTGTCTAATTGATAAAAATACCCAAAGTACGTGGGTTTGGTTTGGTTAATTAACGTTGCAGTAGAGCTGCACAGTGGGCTATTGGCGACGGCCAAAAGTACATGGGGGTTGGACCCTTTAACAAATCAAATGTAATGAAAATATCTATATATAAAGATTCTTGCTATATTTCTTTATATATAGATAAAGAAGAATGCCTGTGAATTTTTTTTATACAAATCTACAATTTTATTCTGAACTTGATGAAATATTGCACACTTGACCTACAAAGCAAGATAAAGGTCACAGTCTACATGAGATTTCGAAAAACCACCCCCATCCCCCGTTTCTACCCCTTAAAACAGAAATGACTTCTTTCAAAATCCGCTAGATGGCGCCCCGGTGAAGAATCCAACACTGCATGAAGCCCGGGGAAATTAAATTGAGTTGCGAAATTTGATAACATAATGATAACCAGTGAGTTAAATTATAACAGTGTTTAAACAATAAAACATATGTGTTTCCGTTTATAAACAGTCGTTAATTTCCCCAAAATTCCGGGGAATTTTTCCAAGCGAAGATTTAAATAATGTAAATATTATTGTTCTCGATTGTAATGAATTCAGTATGTATTCGATCTTCAGCTCATTACCATTGCTACCACGGGGTATCATTGTTATCTTACAGAGAAGAATGAATTACCATTGTTACATTAGAACATGTTAACACGAGCTCCATTGTTGTTAACATTCATTATCTGTTTTGGTTTGTTGGAGTTTAGACACCCATCGGCTACAACACGAATTCTTATTAACTTAGAATACGATGGTATAAGATAATAGAGTTACCAAATAATTATATTATATATTATGCCAACAATTCAGAGTCGTCTGATGTTCCATCATAAAATGGAATGTGTTGAATATTAAATGGGCATTAGAAGTTTTTTGCTGGGTCTTTTTAAATATTGCTTATCGGAACTTTTTAAATATGGCTTTGTTTTTTAGAACGATCATTTATCGCAGTTTGTTCCACTGACGTTTTTTTTATAATTTATACTCGTCTCCTCATTAGAAAAATAGTATTTATAATTGATTTTATACTATATAAAAAACCGTCAGATTATTTAAACACTTTATTTCATATCACACATAAGCATAGTTTACCATTGTTGCCTTAAAATAAACAAGCAGTATTATCGCTATTACCTATGAAAAACCATCAAAAATTGCCATTAATCAGTTAAAAATTCGAATAGCTTAAATTCGTTTATAATAATAACATTGCATACAATTCCAGAAAAAGTAAAAATGATTAAACATTCATAAAACTATTTAATGGCTTTAGTTAAACTATTAGCAATAATTAATTTTAAATCAATTATTAGAATTTAATTGCGCAAGAGACGAAAACGTAAGATAAGGTTTATATTCTTGGTCGACGTTTTGCTACTCATGGGAAACGTAAAGTGAATAAATAGTCATTGTTACCTTGCATAATACCTAAAGACGAAATATGATTGTTGCATTAATATAAATTAGTATAATTTTTATTGATTAGAAATTGAATTAATAAGACGAACTTAATTCGTGCATTAAAAAAATAAGACGAATTATTATTGTTATATAAGAATTCCTTAAGACAAACTTAATTGTTTCATTGGAAAACATTAAGATGAATTATCACTGTTACATTACAATTCCTTAAGAAAAATTTAATTATTGCATTACAAATCGAAAAGAATTATCATTATTGCATTAGAATACCTTAACACGAGCATAATTGTTGCATTTGAAAACTTTAAGACAAATAGTCATTAAAGACGAATTATGATTGTTGCATTAATATAAATTAGTATAATTATTATTGATACATTAAGGAAATTTATCGTTGATACAATGGCATACCTTAAGACACATTATCATCATTGCATTAGTAAGACGAACTTAATTCTCTCATTAGAAAACAAGACAAATTATCATTGTTACATTAGAATTCCTTAAAACGAATTTAATTGTTGTATTGCAATACTTTAAGACAAGCTATCATTGTTACATTAGAATTCTTTAAAACGAATTTAATTGTTTCATAAGAAAACATTAAAACGAATTATCATTGTTACATTACAATTCCTTAAGAAGAATTTAATTGTTGCATTACAAAACCAGAAGAATTATCATTATTGCATTAGAATACCTTAATACGAGCTTAATTGTTGTATTAGAAAACTTTAAAATGAATAGTCATTAAAGACGAATTATGTTTGTGGCATTAATATAAACTAGGATAACTATTATTGATACATTGAGGAAATTTATCGTTGTTGCAATGGCATACCTTAAGACACATTATCATTACTGTTGATTAGTAATTGCATTAGTAAGACGAACTTAATTCTCGCATTAGAAAACAAGACAAATTATCATTGTTACATTAGAATTCCTTAAAACGAATTTAATTGTTGTATTACTATACTTTAAGACAAGCTATCATTGTTACATTAGAATTCCTTAAAACGAATTTAATTGTTGTATTACTATACTTTAAGACAAGCTATCATTGTTACATTAGAATACCTTAATACGAGCTTAATTGTTGCATTAGAAAACCTTAAGACGAATAGTCATTAAAGACGAATAATTATTTGAGACGAATTTAATTGTTGCATTAGAATACCTCAATTTGAGTTATGTTATAATTGGTTAGAAGGAATTTTTATTTATACCAAAAGTAGCGCTTTTCTCTATTGTTACACATTTGTAGTGAATTGTGAAATTATTGGGCGATGGCCATTGTTTTGATGTATCCCGTTTAACTGTATCGACATAATAAACCATTATTCTTGCCCAACTACTTCCCTTATGTTACATTTATTTGAGAATAATAATATTGTAATTAAAACTAGAAACTCTTCTAATAGATTACTCTTAATTTAACCAAATAAATTAGCAACAGGTAAAAAAAATTATATTGCCGGTAGAACTCCTTGAGATTCTAAAATATGTAAAAAGCACAATAATATTCTTAAAGCACCTAAAATAATATTTATTTGTTATATATAATGTTTTTTTAATAATAATAATTTTAAATATGTAGTTTTCAAATGTACTATTTTAACGTTTCAAAGTAATTTTAGTGTTTTAAAGTTTCAAAATAATTTTAATGTTTTTGTAGTGAATTCATATTATTTTTAACGTATCTTTAAAAAAAAAAACTAATTCTTATGTGTTACTTTTATTATTTATGTTAGTTGTAAACTTATACATGGCTTGAGTGGCGCATGTGTTCTTTTGGCCGCCCTGCCCTGATTTGTAGTCTTTTTTAAATAAAAAAAATAAACAATCTAAAGCATAGAAAAAACAATGACTTATTATGTGTTGTTAAACAATCAAACAATGTCAGCACCCAGTATTTCTACATTTTGAATAGATACCTTAAAACGAAACTGTTAATGTGTAATCACAATCCGTAAAATATTTACTTATTCTACACAAACTAAATAATTATCTTGACACTAATTATGAAGAATTGTAATTGACGAACCGGGACTAACATGCATTCTTATTTGCACTTTATATTTTGAGAAAGAATGTAGTCAAAGAAAAATATCGCGCTATGTTCGATAATTTAATGGCATTCCTTTTCGAATATTTTTTTTTTCTCGAACTGCGATTATGAGATCTTAGTTCCAGCAATAATTATCGTTTGATATTGATACTATTTAAATTAGCCAATTTTTTTCCTCTCATTTGTCTCACAAAGACATAATTTTATCATTTAATATGATAAGAAAAAGCCAAAATAAATCGTTTTACTTTATTTCTGTAGAAGCACAACAATTCAAGTTAATGGATAATTATGAAATGTTTGATTATTCTATATTAAATATCTCTAGAACACATCTCTAGAAAGATTTTTTATGGATAAAATATATCATACTGTCTAAGGATTACAAATGTTTTAGTAATCAAATAATGAAAGGAGATTTATGCATTTTTAATTGCGATGCTTGGGCGAAGTGAAAATGTATTTTATAGTTCTGTGTCTAAATAATGGGTGTTCATACTAGTATAATATCAGCATTGGTTCGGTTTTGTATCAGTATAACTTTAAACATAATTTATTAAATATGCTTATAAAAATAAGACATTAAGGTAATTTTAATAGATTAAAATATTATTTGTTTATGCAAGTAAATATTATCTATAGTAATGAAATTTAATAAAATTTCAGGAGGCGGGGTCTGTATATGTCTGTTAATTACAGAACATTTAAAAATAAGTATTCAAAAAATGGTAAAATGTACTCATTTTTAAATACATTCGATGCTTATTATGGTTCCTAATACACAAGTTTTAATTTTGAAAAAGCCGGGTACTTAAAAATGAGTATGATGGGTAAAAATGTATAAAAAGAGCAGCTGCTAGCCTACATAGGCTGTCTTCATAAATCACTTTCAATAAATATCAACAATTACAATCAAGAATTACCGGGAATTGAACCCATTACCTCAGGTACCGCATTCCAGTGCCTTATCAGTTGCACTACCAGAACGACGTTAAGTTAGTGGTTTATATGAAGAAGTTATAAGCAGAAGACATTTTAAAAAGGTGCGCCAAAAGAATGAGAAGTAAGATAATTGAGAGGCAATAACTCAGTTTCCATTTGAGCAATCGTCATCAAATAATGTGGAAAACAATCTTCTGAACAACTATTTTAAGTTTGTCACTTTTCTTTGTAAAAAAAAAAGCTTGAACAGAAGATGAGATTAGCAATATTAAGTCAAACTGCTCAATTTTCCAAAAGTACGATTACTTAAACTTGAGTACATATCGCTTATTTGCAAAGCAATTATATTTAAAGAAAAACGAGTACGTTCATTTACTAATTTTTAAGAACCTTTTTTTACAGTGAAAATAATGATCTAATTTTAATGAGACTTGGTCAATCACAGATAGGAATTAAAACACTAAAATTGTTTCGAATATGTATTTTTCAATTAATGTAAATATTAAGTTTTGTAAGCGATAGTATCATTTATTGAATCGATATAAATGAAAGTTGACACGCTTAAAATAGTAGTTAAGTTGTGTTAATATGTTAATAAGGAACTGAGTTATTACCATTTACTTCTCTTGTTTGTTATTTTTTGACACACGTTAGGTTTGTTCGAATAATTTGATAATATTTTTAAATACTAGAGTCATGGTATTTGCATCCCATATATAAAATTTTATAGAAATCCCAAGTTTTTCCAAAAACATTTGAAAAAAAAACTTACTAATTTCTACACCGTAAAAAAATGTGTACTTGAAAATGAGAACCTGAACCTACTTAATTTCCTTTGTGTACAATGGCATCATAAATAAACGATGACGTACTCCAATTTAAGTGACCGTACTTTCTCAAAAATGAGCAGTGTGATTTAATATTGGTAATCTCAGCTTCTGTTCAAGCCATCTTAACAAAGCGACCTGTCAAACTTAAAATAGTTGTTCAGAAAATGGTTTTCCCACATTATTTGAGGTCGATTGCTTAAATGGAAACTGAGTTATTACAACCCAATTATCTTACTTCCCATTCTTTTGGCACACCTTTTAACAGTTCTTCTGTTTATAATTTCTTCGGGTTAGTCTGGTTGTACAACGGATAAGGCAATGGGTTTCGATCACTGAGGACATGGGTTCGATTCCCGGTAAGTCTTATTTGTAATTATCGATATTTATTGATAGTGATTTATAAAGGCAGCCTATGTATGCCAGCATCTCCTCTTTTTATTCATTTTTACACATTGTACTCATTTTTGAGTACATGTTTTTGTTTTTTCAAAATTGAAACTTATGTATTCGGAGCTATGATAGGCACCGAATATACTCACAAATTAGTACAGATCAGGTGAGTAATATAGTTTTTAATAATCATTAAATTTCCTTACATACCAGAGAAAAATTCGTTTTTTTTTTAAACTTAGAAATAAAATGTTGTTTGTGAATTTATCCGGATATAGCATTATTTGGATGGACTGGTTTTCTTTTGGTTTGGTTAAATAACGTCGCATTACAGCTGCTCAGTAGGCTATTGGCTACAGTTCGGGGAATATCTCGAAGGAAAGACCCGGGAACGAAGCCTCATATTTTTGAACCATGGCCAGATGACGAGGGCAACACCTGAGCTGGCACCCACGCCTTCATTAACCGTCAGGACTTTATACTCCGATCAGATTTATCGTGCACCAGTCCCGTATACACGCCAGTTTAATTTGTAGGATGTTTTGGACAACTGTCTAGTATTTTTGTAGCGAAGCCGGCAACCCTCCGTTTACAAGATGACTACTTTTTTAATTTTTTTTAGTCAAGTACACCGCATGGGCTCGAACTAGCAATCCTCTGATTACCAGCTAAACGCCTTTATCCCCTGGGCTACCGGGATTCCCTTATCCGAATGAAATCTGGTCCAAATTTATTGGAATAAATGAACTTATTTTTGAGTACTTATTTTGTGTACGCCCCCCCCCTCCCCCTTCATGCATCTAGAAGTGACGCCTTACGCTATGTAATGTTATAGACTATCAGCGTTCTTTCGGTGTAACAAATTGGAATCCTCATCGTTTTGCTTATGTTATTTAATTTCCTTCACACGAATTACCATTGTAAGATTAAAAAAGACAATAACGCAAAATATTAAGCCTCGGCTTTTTCTAAAATTTTCAATGACATAAAATACTTAAGCCTTTACGACAAGAAGAGTTTTTTATACTTGGCTCCGTTCCACCAACTTGATACTAAAATAAGGGTTAATTTTTTGGGAAAGCCTTCTGCCAAATGGAAGAGATATCTTCTGAAAATCTTCCAAAATATTCACAATGCTAAACAGGCAACTTCTTGTCTAATGACAGATCAGGGATATTTATAATGCCAAGACACTTGCTCAACTAAGTAGGAGGAAATAATAAAAATAGGAATTAATTTGGAACATTCTTCTCAGAAACCAGACGATATTTATCAGATTATCTGAATTAAAAGTAATTTTTTTAGATTTTATCTGTTTTAGGTTATATGGGAATAATTAATTTAGGTCATGGTTAATTAATTAATTTATTTATTTTAGGATGTGTGCTACACGCGTATTTTGTCAAATGGAATTAAACATATGTACAGTTCGGCTCGAACTAATTGGCGGATAAGGCGGACCAGTCGAAGTGTGACAACAGAGGGAATTGGGAAATGGTAAATCCGATTAGAGATAGGGCTACTATATTTGGCGATGTAGTGTTGATTTATGCGACTTGTTTGTGCATGGTATTTTAAATAAAGGTTTTCCAGCGAGTTGGATTTATGAATTAGAGGATATTCCGCTATGCTTTTGTAACATTTTCAAAAGCGTATTATTCATCCAGGATTATGATATTTTGGGTGTTGAAATCGCGTTCACTGAACATTTTTGTAACACAATTATTTTTTTCTTTAATGTTTAAACAAACTGACATTCATTATTTTATACTTTATATATTTTACTATTAACTATTAATAAATAATGTGCATAAAATCCAGTTTTGAAGGGTTTTCCCAATGTTTTACTTAGACTCTTTCTAAACTTAAAAAAAATTGGACATTTGAATACAGAGCCCCAGTTGCTCAGTTGGTAAGGCATTCAGCTACTAATCAGAGGATCGGTGGTTCGAATCCGTGCAATGGACTTGACATAGAAAAGTAAACAAGTAGTGATCTTGCGATCGGAGGGTTGCCAGCTTCGCTACAAAAATACTAGAAAGTCGTCCAGAATATCCAACAAATTATACTGGCGTGTGTACGGGACTGGTGCACGATACATCTGATCGGGGTCCAAAGTCCCGACGTCTATTGAAGGCGTTGGGTGCCAGTTCAGGTGTTTCCTCGTCATCTGACCATGGTTCTAAAATAACGAGGTGCATGTATGAATGTGTGTGTGAATGTGTATGTGTTCCGGGGTCTTTTCTTCGAGATTGACCCCGAACCGTCGCCAATGGTCCACTGTGCAGCTCTAGAGCGACGTTAATTAACCAAACTAAACCATTTGAATACAGTTTTTTTATTGCATTTCCCCCCCCCCCCCCAAAGAATGAGGGTTTTGTGTTTATAAAAATTGGTGTTTATCAAATAAATGGGTGATTTGTTAAAGATGGATGGAAACCGATAAAACGAGATCTCGGACAGTCAAAAGCACGGAGCCACACAACATTTGTAAACATCAACAAAATAGAATCTCGCTTCAAACTTGGTTGGTTTGCTTAATTAACGTCGCAGTAGAGCTGAACATTGGGATATTGGAGACGGTTGGGGGGCCTATCTCGAGGGAAAGACCCAGAAACAATGCCTCACATTTTTGAACAATGGTCAGACGACGAGGACAACACCTGATCTGGCACTCAACGTAACGTCAATAGGCGTCAGGACATTGGACCCCGAGCATATTTACCGTGCACCATTCCCGTGTACACGCCAACAAAATTTGTTGAATGTTCTGGACGACTTTCTAATATTTATGTAGAGAAACTGGCAATCCTCCGATCGCAAGATTACTACTCATTTACTTTTCTTTGTCGAGTCTATCGCGCGGGATCGAACTAGCAATCCTCTGATTAATCTGATTAGTTTGTAATCAACTTTTAATAAGTTTCAACAATTACAACCAGGACTTACTGGGAATCGAATCCGATCTGTCTACCTGATGTATTCCGCACCGAAGTCCAGTACCTTATCCGTTGTACTATCAGAGCGATGAGAAGAAATTATAAACAGAAACAACGTTAAAAAGGCGTTGCAAAAGAATGGGAAGTAAGATAATTGACTCATAATAACTCAGTTTCCATTTATGCAATCGACATAAAATAATGTAGAAAACCATCTTTTGAACAACTATTTTAAGTTTACCAGGTCGCTTTGTTAAGGTGGCTTGAACAGCAGCTGATATCAGCAATATTAAACCATACTGCTCATTTTTGCGAACGTATAATTGCTTAAATTTGAGTACGTCATCGCTCATTTACGATACAATTGTACTCAGCAAGTCCATAGACTAATTTTTAAGCACATTTTTTTACAATGTACATTGCTGCATTGTTGTATTAGAAAATACCATCAAGTTCCAATCAAACATACAACACCGCAATAGCTCCTTTGTATAAATAATTTAAGACACACCCTTACTTTTCCTTAACAACCGAATTTTCACAAAATCCCACAACTCGAAAAGACTATTACGTGCGCGGTCCCCCATTTGTTATCAAACACCACAAAAGCAATGTACGATTCCCCAAACAAGAAACAAGACCCCAATGAGGGATCCCGATGGGCGGTTAGTGGATCAAAAAAATAAACAAACACTTAAAAAAAAGTCGGCACATCAAAAAGAAATTCAATCCTACGGAATAGAACGAAAAAAAAATGGCGCAGAGAGAAGAAGAAGAAGCAAAACTCCTGATCTCGAAATAGACATCGTCTTTCCAAGAGGGACTTGCAAAGATTATTTACTTTCTCGAGACTACGTGACTTCCATATAACCTACGGGGGGAAATTTTCTTGTTTGAACTGACTTCTTTTCTTTGCTTTTAGTGGGTTTGGGATCCCGTTTGGCATTTGTTGATATAAACGAAGCTATCTATCCCTCGAATTCTTTTTTTTTGTGATTGCTGCTGTTCGATTCTTGCAGAGATGGTTTAGAGAAGACGTTCGTTTGCTAAACTACCCTGGAAAGTTTGGTTCTTGACAGTAGGATTGAACTGAAAAGTTTTGTATTCATGCGTTTAAATGATTTTCCACTTTAGAGTCGGTTCGGCCGTTTTGAAGTTCTTTTGGTTGGGACTGACTTGTGACATTTTTTATGTGGATCCTGCTGGTGGAAAAGAGTTGTTGTTGTTTGGAAGTTATAGCATGATCAGTCAAATGTCAAAAAGTTTGAAGCGAATATATGAAACGTAGGAATGTTTGTTGAACTATAAATATTAATAGGGATGATTTAAATAAAGAAGTACAGTAAGAAGTTTAAAGAACTCCAATTTTCCGGACTTCAGTTATCCCAATCAAACAAAGTGGATCGCCAAATATCCGGATCCGGATCGCTTCGTGAAAAAAAAAATAGCAAAATCCACATTTGAAAATTTCTTATATCGGTGAATGATATTGTTTTAAATAATCATTAAATTACATTATCTACTAAAGCAAAATTCGATTTTTACTAAGAAATCATCTTTTTTCCGCGAATTATCAAATTATCCGGATATTTGATGATCCGGTTGAGATCTGGGGCCCTAGCACCATCTGCCGATTCCAACGCATCAAACATATCAAATCAAAATTCGTTTTTTACTAAGAACTAATCTTTTTCCCGCGAATTATCAAATTATCCGGATATTCGATTATCCGGTTGAGATCTGGGGCCCTAGCACCATCTCTCGATTCCAACGCATGAAACATATTAAAGCAAAATTCGTTTTTTAACTTAAAAATAACCTTTTTTTAGGTGAATTATCCAATTATACGGATGTTCGATTATCCGAATGAGATCTGGTCAAAATCCATCCGGTTAATTGGTGTTCTAAAGTATTATTTAATAGTTAAGAAACTATATCATGTACAATTTAGAGCGCATAATACTAAGTGATTACAAAGGAATATCGCAACTTTGAAAGGCTATGTCTACGGAACCAAACAACTTAGAGCGCCATTCTACACATCATTGCAAATAAGACATTCTATAATGTTAATTGCGAAGGAATGTCTCTAATAACGTTATTCATTGTACTTCAAACGATTTTCTTGTTTGTTGTATGTTCGTGTTGAGATGAAAACCTCGCAACAGAAGGCGTTTGGTGTCATTGAATTTGCTAAAAGTGAATCGGTTAAAAACATTTAAGTGCTCAATGGGATTTTTCGCTAATACGGAATTCCTTTTTCGAATATATTGTTTGTAAGGGCATTGGTTTCGTGTCAATATACTGAAAAAGTATGCATTAGCACATGTAACAATTCTAATTGAAAGCGTAATGAAGAAATCTTCTGCCGACATCTATTACCAACTAAATCAAGCTTTATTGTGTCTTTTCACCATGACCTGTACACTATTAAAAATAAGTATTCAAAAATCAGTAAATTGTACTTATTTTTTAATGCATTCGATATTAATCATGGCTTCGAATAAATAAGTTTAAATTTTGAAAACAACTTGTACTTAAAAATGAGTACAATGGCTAAAATGAATAAAAAGAGCAGATGCTAGCCTTCATAAATCACTCTCAATAAATATCGACAATTACAACCAAGACTTACCGGGAATCGAACCCAGATCTGCAGACACCACTATTCAGGGCCTAATACGTTGTACTACCACAGCGAGGTGAATAAATTATAAACAGAAGTAATGTTAAAAAGTTGTGTCAAAATAACGGGAAGTAAGATAATTGAGTCTTAATAACTCGGTTTCCGTTTCAGCAATCGACATCAATTAATGTTGAAAACCATCTTCTGAACAACACTTTGAAGTGTGTCAGGTCGCTTTGTTGAGATGGCTTGAACAGAAGCTGAGATGAGCAATATTAAATCACACTGCTCATTTTTGGGAAGTACGATTACTTAAAATTGAGTACGTCATCGCTTATTTACGATGCAATTGTACTCAAAGAAAAATGAATACTTTTATGTGCTCATTTTTCAGCACATCTCTCTCTCCTCCTCCTCCTCCCTTAATTGTCTTAATTGTAATTATCGCTATATATTGAAAGTAATTTGTTAAGGAAGCCTATGTAGGCAAACAACTGCTGTTTTTATTCATTGTACTAATTTTTGAGTATGTGTTTTTTCAAAATAGAAACTTATGTATTCGGTGCCATGATAAGCATCGAATGTAATAAAAAATGAGTACAATTTACTTATTTTTGAATATTTGTTTTTGACAGTGTACTAAGAAAGTTTCAATTCCAAACAAACTCGTATAAATTGGCGCGGATAAATTAAAAAAAACAGTAAAATATTTAAAAAAAAATTAAATACGATTTGCATTATATTATATCTAAAAGCTGTTCGAAGTTGTCAATCGATATTTATAAATTCTATCGAAATCTCTTAAGTTTATTCAAAGATATAAGTACTAAAAAAAACGTATGTTTTTTATATATTACTGTATGATAAGTTATTGTATTTTTATAAATTCTTTAATTATTTATAATATTGCACCGTTTAAAGATTAATCATTAAAAAATTTCATGTTACATTAACTTATTTCAAAGAAAATAACATGTAACATTTTTATTCTTATATCTAAAGTTTCCGAATTCTCCAGTAAATAGAGTGTCGAATCTAACAAAATATAAATAATATCGTAGTCTCTCAAGAAATATAAAATTCAATCTCGAAGTTTTAATATTCTATTATATGAATTATTAAACTGTTGAAGACGCCTGCTTATCGAAGGAAGTATACGAACAGAGAAATATATTTATATATAACACAAATTTTTTTTATATAACACAATGTCTTTGTTTCAGAAATAGTATTTTATGTGTTATATGTGTGGACATTATTCCTTAAAAGATTATTTTAAGAATAGTAGAAAGTGCTTAGATTTACCACGAATTATTATTGATACTTACACTGTAAAAAAATGTGCTTTAAAATGAGTGCATGGACGTACTCGTTTGTCTTCGAGTACAATTGTATCGTGAATGAGCGATGACGTACTCACATTTAAGTAATCGTACTTTCGCAAAATGAGTAGTATGGTTTAATATTGCTCATATCAGCTTCTGTTCAAGCCATCTAACAAAAGCGACCTGACAAACTTAAAACAGTTGTTCAGAAGATGGTTTTCCACATTATGTGATGTCAATTGCTTAAATGGAAACTGAGTTATTACAACTCAATTATCTGATTTCCTATTATTTTGTCACGTCTTCTTAACATCATTACTGTTTATAACTTCTTCTCGTCGCTCTGGTAGTACAACGGATAAGGCCCAGGTCTTGGGTGCGGATGTCATCAGGTAGACGGATTGGGTTTGATTCCCGGTAAGCCCTGTTTTTAATTCTTGAAATTTAATCAAAGTAGTTTATGAAGGTAACCTATGTAGGCAAGCAACTGCTCTTTTTACTCATTTTGAGTACATGTCTCTTTCAAAATTGAAACTTATGCATTCGGAACTATGATAAGCATCGAATGTAATCAAAATTGAGTACATTTTACTTATTTTTAAGTACCTATTTTTAGCAGTGTAGTCACATGTATAACAATATTATTTTGTATTACATAATAAAGGGTGATCACATAGTTTTGAGCGATTGTCATTGCGTCGCTTTATCGTATTCATCTGTATTGCCAAAATAAGAAATATTACCAACTACTTTGCCTATACAGTCGCTTAGCTTTAGTAGCAACACACAAAAAAAAATCCTTAACTCAGTCACCCCCCCCCCTTTTTTTTTTGGTTAAATGGTTATCAGCTTTTGCAGTATCGCAAGTAACTTTTCGAGAAAATATTCTATGCGTCAACCTTTCAAATGCTTTTCATTTAGAATAATTTAACAGCTATCTATGAAAAACAATTAAGATATAAAAATACATAAAGTTTTGTATTTAAAATATCGTTTAAACTATTTGTGTAAAAATCTTGTCAATTTTGTTATTTTCTTAGCAGTTCAGTAAGTTAATGCCCGGAAGGACTGGAGCAGCATCTGTACCATAGATTTTACAGGTACATGGTTTCGGACTTGTGACACTTGACTAATGGTTTCTACATATTGTTTTCAGCTGAGATTTTCCATTTTGCAACATCTCAAGTGACCCTACCCCCATATGCGCATCTACCTGTTTTCAGGAAGAATTGTAAACGATCCGTCCGTCACACAGTTACACGCCTTCTATTGTAGGGAAAGTTGTCCTTCCACAATGCTTTGAAAACTCTTTGTCCTGCTTCCCAAAGAGACATTTTCTCCCCCCCCCCACATTCAAGAATTAGCACACATACAGTGCAACATTTCTTTAACAGAGTCCATTTGAAAAGGTGTACCGATCTGTTTTTATATATTATAATAATAAATCTCCAATGCAATTATGCTTTCACTATAACATGCATAAATATCATATCTGAATAGTAAAAACGTCACATTCGAAGTTCTAAGAGAATTACAATGTAAACTTTTATGTAATGATAATTTAGTAATTAAGTTTTTATTGTTAATTTCATTCGCACTCTATTAATGCTGGTGGTTTTAAAGTTATTTATTAGATAACATTGCTGAAACAAAGTAGAGTAGATAACGTGAACTTGGCGAAAATCCAATTGAACCATTTGTTAATATTTTATTTTAAGTGCATAATATTTTCTAAGGAAGCAAAATCTTTCATTTTCATTTCTGTTATAGATTTATAGTCTGACTTTTTTTATTTTAAATCTATCAGAATTTATATTATATGTGCGGTAGTTAAATTTGGAAAACATGTATATAAAACTGTCTAGAACAGAAATTACAAAATAATATTTTTTTTTTACATTGACTGGGAGATATTATGTCATTTATACTATAACTAATTTCACTACGTGCATCTATACAGTTATATATTGAAGATATTATTAATAATTGAATATCTGTATTATAATATTGAAAATAATATAAGCGACATGAGGTTTCAATTATTTCTTGATTTTTCAATTTAAAGAGCATCGTGATATTTTATTAATTTTCTTCAGCATACATCTTTATAAATAAGATAACTAGTTCAGAAAGCATTTTAAATGTTATTAGCACTTTTCCAGTTTTTATATAGAAGTTTTTATGCATCAAACTATCGTAAGTTTTTTATTGCATACTCAAACAGTCGTCAGTTGGAGTAAGATAAAAAGAACGAGATCTATACGTAAGTTTAATAATGTATAATTTAATATTTAATTAAAACAAATTCCAAAAATCCTTTATCTTACCCTATATTTAATAATATTTTTTTGCCGAATTATATAAAGCACAAGGAGTGTAAACTAAAAAGTAAGTTTTTTTTTAATTCATTATAAATTAAAAATGCAAATACTTTATAATTTTTTATAATTTTGGTCATTAATATTACAACCTAATACTCTTCAGCGATTCGAAAAAAATAAATATATTAAACTAAAAACACTAGTTAGCAAAGAATATGAATAGTTAAGTACTTCATTCTTCTTTGGCCATAAATTTGGCATTATACAGCGTGCATGTTATCAAGTCATTATTCCACAGTGGGCAATCAATAATGGATGAAAGGTAATCCCAAAGAGTTACAGCAATATTTTTTTAATGGCCATAAGATATTTATTAAGTTTCAACATGAAGACAAGATATGAAAAAGTAGCTTCTTTTAAGCTCTAATTTAACAATAGATGGGTCTCATGATGTTTGTTTAATTTATTTTATAAGATTAAATAGCGTAAAAATAATTAAAAAATTTATATAATTATCTATTAAAGTAAAAAAAGTTTAAAATTATTAATATTTCATAGAATAACAAATCATTCTGGTTTAAATATTTGGAACAGATTTGACAAATTTAGCATAAAAAATATTAGATTCTCAGCAAACACATTGTAAATTGTAAAATAAATATTAAAACATATTGTATTATAAGTTCTGTAGTAAAAGTATTAAATTTTAAGAAAAACATTGTGGATTCTAAAGTTTGGAAAATCACTACACACCCATACTATTATTGTTTAAAAAAATTATAATTGTAATTAATTATATAATTGCTTTAAAGTTAAACTTTATTAGATTAATTAATACTTATAAAAAATAATTAATAAAACATCGAAATTATATTGAAATATTTAAGATAAACTATTTTTCATTGTTTTAGCACATTTAATAAAATCGTATTTTTAAAGAAAAAAATTGTAAATCTAATTTTTCTACTTTTTATTATTGACTGGTTGAATTAACGTCGCACTAGAGCTGCACAAAGGGCTTTTGGAGACGGTTTGAGACCTATTTCTAAGTAAATATTCAGGTACACTGCCCCGTAATTTGGATCCATACAAACGTTTTCCACATATTCTAATTAAGATATCGAAAAATATCCCGAGAAAAAAACCTTTCAAATGGAAACTATGATGTTACCGAGCCATCAGAATCGGATCATTAATGAATACGACAGAATGATTTTATCAATATGAATAAAATAGAACGATTTTATCAATATGAATAAAATAGAACGATTTTATCAATATGAATAAAATAGAACGATTTTATCAATATGAATTTTATCAATATGAACAAAATAGAACGATTTTATCAATATAAATTTTATCAATATGAATAAAATAGAACGATTTTATCAATATGAATTTTATCAATATGAATAAAATAGAACGATTTTATCAATATGAATTTTATAAATATGAATAAAATAGAACGATTTTATCAATATGAATTTTATCAATATGAATAAAATAGAACGATTTTATCAATGTGAATTTTATCAATATGAATAAAATAGAACGATTTTATCAATATGAATAACATAACGGAAGTAACTTCAAGACTATATTTCCACTATTAGTTTCTCTATCCTTCCTTTAGAAATTGCTATAACGGCATCGGGAAATATATCTTAACAAGGACAATTTTTCATATTTTATAGGAATAAACTGAAGGCAATTTTCTATATTTCTACCTTTCGAACTTTATTATGTCTGCGTCCAGAAATTTTATTTCATTATTTCAGAACATCTCATATATCGAGTGCTATGAATGTGGATTCGCAAATAGTCTATAAAATTTTATACTATCGTTCAAGATTAAATTACTTAAAAAAAAATACTTTAGAATAGGTAATAGTAGAAAAAAATCTGTTGAAATTCTGATATGTTTGAAGAGATCGTTGCCAACTTAAAGTGTGGAATATTCCATTTTAATTTTTTATTTAAAAGTATCTCTTAGTACATTTTCTTGAAGTTGGATTGCTAAAGTATATTTTATTTTCGTCTTTAGTTTTTTGACGAAAAATGTGTTTTAAAAAACTGTTTAAAGTATCAGGATAAAAAATTCATGTCATGTTTTTAGGGCGATCCATTCCGACATTATAATACCTTAGCAGATGGCACAAATCTGGTCAACTTCGACTATAAAGTAGGCGTGGAAAATTTGAAATAAAGCAAACCATGTAAGGGGCGTGGATAAAATCGCGCTGAGAAATGGAACAGCTTGAGTATCATGTAAAAAAAACCTTCTTCGAAGCAGATACAACCGATTTTTTTGTATCCCTCTAATTGTTTTTCACATAGCCCGTGTTTAAATATAATTAATAAAACTTTTGCTAAATATGTATTATATATAACAATTTCGTTCATATTTTATAGTTTAGACATACCGCATAGCACAAACAAATTTTTAAACAAGCCTAAAAGACGTTGTTTGTCTGCGACATGCATTGGTAGATTTTTTTAGGTACCATTCTGAAGCTAAATGGTTTGAATCCTAGAATGGTTAAAAATGTTTATAGTCGTTAAGATTTAAATGTTCATTAAAATGTTAATTAAAATGAAATGTTTATAGTCATTAAGTAGGTTGCCAGTTTCTTGTTTTATAGCGGAATTATAGACATAATTTTTGTGTATAAAAATAACAAAACAAACGATATTTATAGAAAACAAGCAGATCCAATGCGGATTTAAAAATCAAAATAAACGTTAAATGGAGCGACGTTAACTGAAATGAACGTCGCCCTTGAGCTACATTATTGGACTATGGTTCGGAATCTATATCAATAGAAATAACTCTAAAAACAAAGCCTTGTAATTATGAATGATTCTCTGATGACGAAAACAACACCTGAATTGCTATCCCACTCTCCAAACTTCCACACCACGACCAATTTGAGGACATTTGAGAATTGTCCAATGTGCTGTGCACTAGTAAATACATGGTCAACATTAGGTTGGATGAAGAGAGTAGAACTTGAAACCCTTCGATTACGAGCTCGTCGCGCTTCCGACTACGCCATTGTGATTCTCGAAAGGGATCTATGAATAACGTTTCGCGATATTGAGATGGGCCCTTTTATCAGTGCTCCGGCTCTTCCGATTCGAAAAGGAGAGGGGTTCGCAACTGCACATCACTTTTCTCTGCTTCTTGAAGTCGCACTTGGCGCGGAATGGAACAATTTATTGACTCCAAAAGGCGAGATTTCTACAGGAAAGGCTGTCACATTTGGCACGACAGCACATTTATTGGGATTTATCAAAATTTGACGTTTAGTTTTGACGTTGAATATCTTTAAAATCAACTAAATGGGGAATCAGAATAGAAACAACACCCTTTGAGAGTGATCCATTCCTAACTCCGCAACAAATAGCACGATTGACATGATTTTGGTGTCGTTTGATCGGAAATTATGCACTGATGAGAGTGAATTTCTTGAAATAAAGTTAATTTTAGCTGTTTGTTTATTTTCCTTCTTTTGGAAAGGTTTGCGTTGGAGACTAATCAATATCTCTATCATATGCTGAAATATTGTTTAATATAAAACTGTTCTGGTCGCACTCTGACACAGTCATTAACGATTTTTTTTAAATAACTTTATTTTTGTTTATGTTGTATTGAATAAATGTGTGATTTGATGAAATATAGGTCTAATTTATAGCATTCTATATGAAATCTAGCGATCTTTTATCGCGTTTTTACATTGGCAATAAATCAGACGTGGTTACATTGTAAACTTACCCCGGGCCAGATTTGGCAAAAAATCACCCACAATAGTACATTCCCCGGCTTTTAAATTATGAACAAATTATTTTTTCGATATTTTGATTTTAAAATAAATTTTATATGAAAAATAATTTAAATAATAAATCTACACTGTTAAAAATAGGTATTCAAAAATAAGTAAAATGTACTCAGTTTTAAATACTAGATGTTTATTATGGTTCCAAAAACATAAATTTTAATTTTGAAAAAGACATGTACTTAAAATTGAGTACAATGTTTAAACATGAATAAAAATAGCATATGCTAAACGAAGGATACATACAAAGGCTGCCTTTATAAATCTCTTGCAATAAATATCGACAATGACAAGCGACTTACCGGGAATCGAACCCAGATCTTCAGTCATTATTGTCCAAAATCTTATCCGTTAAACTAATAGGGCGACGCGAAGAAGTTGTAGACAGAGGTAACGTTAAAAAGTGAGCCAAAAGAATGGGAAGTAAGATAATTGAGTTGTGATAAACTCAGTTTCCATATTTAAGCAATCGATATAAAATAATGTGGAAAAACATCTTCTGAACAACTATTTTTAGTTTGTCAAGTCTCTTTGTTAAGATGGTTTGAACAGAAGCTGAGATGAGCAATATTAAATCCCACTACTCATTTTTGAGAAAGTACGATTACTTAAATTTGAGTTCGTCATCCCACATTTGCGATGCAATTTAACTAAAAAAACGAGTACGTTCATGTACTCATTTTTAGGCACCTTTTTTGCAGTATATTTATCGAATTTTTTGCATATATAAGAACAAGGGTAAGAACGATGAAGGTGTTCATCCGGGGTTATTTTGCTGAGAAGCTTCATAAATCGTATTTTCTTAAGAGATAATAATGCATCATATGTAAAAGTAAAGTACTTTTTTTTACCATGGCAAAGATGTCGATTATAGTAGAATTAAGCTAGCTGTAATATGATTACAATTATTGTTAAATTACTGCCATAACCATATGTACATATAAATTACTATTAAAATGAATATAAAACCCTGTAGAATCTCATTATCGACAATGTCAAGTGATTTCCAAATGAATACTTCGAGTGAAAACTATATATATATATATATATATATATATATATATATATATATATATATATATAATATTTGTTATGAGGAGTGAATTAATATTGCTGATTTCAGCTTCTGTTCAAGCCATCTTAACAAAGCGACCTGACAAACTTAAAATAGTTGTTCAGAAGATGGTTTTTCACATTATTTGATGTCGATTGCTTAAATGGAAACCGAGTTATTACAACTCAATTATCTCACTTTCCATTCTTTTTGCACACCTGTTTAAAATTACTTCTGTTTATAACTTCTTCCCGTCGGATAAACGGATAAAGCTCTGGAAAGCGGTGCCTGCAAATCTGGGTTCGATTCCCGGTAAGTTTTGGTTGTAATTGTTGATATTTATTGAAAGTGATTTATGAAGGCAGCTTATGTAGGTTAGCGTCTGCTCTTTTTATTAATTTTTTAACATTGTACTCATTTTTGATATCGATTGCTTACATAGAAACCGAGTTATTACAACTTAATTATCTTACTTCCCCTTCTTTTGGATGATGAGTATATTTTAAGTTAAAGGTGTTAATAATAGATATTTAATTAGTTTTGCAATAGATACATAAATTAAAGTGTCACTTTTTCAACACTATAATATTGATATAACAACATTGAAGTTTATACATTATATTTTTATAAAACCCTTAGAAGCATTGCATATATGAACATGTCTACTCTTCATGGGAATCCAACTTAATGGGAATCCAATTCGAGATCTTCCAATCGCAGGTCCCTTTCATTGAGTCCAGATAACCTAATGAAGTGATCTTGTGATCGGAGGGTTGCCAGCTTCGCTACAAAATACTAGAAAAACTCGTCCAGAGCATCCGCAAAACTTAACGGCGTGTATACGGGACTGATGCACGATCAATCTGATCGGGGTCCGCAAAGTTCCGACGTCTATTGAAGGCCTTGGGTGCCAGTTCAGGTATGTATTTCTTCGTCATCTGACCATGGTTCTAAAATTACGAGGTGCATGTATGAATGTGTTCCCGGGTCTTTCCTTGAAGATAGACCCCGAACCGTCCCCTACTGTGCATCTCTAGTGCGACGTTATTTAACCAAACCAAACCAAACCTAACCCAATTAATAAAAAAGTGCCATAACTATTAAAAATCTTTTAAGTTTAAGGTATTAATAGTAGAAAATTCATTATTTTCCCAATAGAAACGTAAATGAAAGTATATCGTTTTAGTTTTATAAAGTAGCCAAATACACTTCAAAATCGAGTTTATTCAAAACGACAAAGTAGAAACAGAATAAACACATTCCGAAAATTGTTTTGGGCTTCGCAATGGAGGATAAAACTGTCACTCTTCATAGCAATGTTATGCAAATGCGATAAAAAGGGACTCCAAAAGTAAAGTCACGTACTAAATTGAGACAACTGGGGGAATTCCCACAGGAATTTTATCAAAAACTGGAGTATATATTGGTAGGAAAAATATATTTTGACTAAATTTGAACATCTCGGATTCTTGCTTTTTGTTGTTTTTTTAACGTAAACAAACAAAATAGGGTAGGCGCAGTCGCCCCATGTACAGTAAAAATTAGTTCGCGAATACTTCGTAGGCGCCCCTGCAAAAAAAGTCAGCATAAAACCTTCATCAAAATTTTGAAATTGAAGGTTTTATGCAGGAGAACTGCAGTTTTTTTGAAGATCTTTAAAATTAAAGGTTTTTGTTTCAATATCCTACATAAAAACTGTAAAAAAAAACCTTCATAAAAACCTGCAAAAACCTTCAATTTTTAAAAATGAAGGGAAATGCAGATATTTTAAAGGTTTTATGCAGAAAAATTAAAAAATTAAAAAAAACTGCAGTTTTTTTGTTTGATCCTTTATAAAACCTTCAAAAAACCCTTCAATTTGACAATTTTGATGAAGGTTTCATGCTGACCTTCTTTGCTGGGGTCAGCTCGACCTGCTCCTTCTTGCGTCTTTGGTTAACTCTAGATCTCTTGCATTGTAAACAAATGTACTTAAACATGTGTACATGGACGTACTCGTTTCTCTTTGAGTACAGTTGCATCGTAAATAAGCGACGACGTACTCAAATTTAAACAACCGTACTTTCTTAAAAATGAGCAGTGTGATTTCATATTGCTGATCTCAGATTCTGTTCAAGCCATCTTAACAAAGAGACCTGACACACTTAGAATAGTTGTTCAGAAGATGGTTTTCCACATCCTTTGATATCTATTGCTTAAATGGAAATTGAGTTATTACAACCCAATTATCTTACTTCCCATTCTTTTGACATACCTTTTAAACATTTCTTCTGTTTATAATTCCTTCACGTCGGCTTGGTAGTACAACGGATAAGACAATAGACTGAGGCGCATGAGGATCTGGGTTCGATGCCCGGTAAGTCTTGGTTGCAATTGTTGACATTTATTGAAAGTGATTTATGAAGGCAGCCTCTGTTGAAAAGCTACTGCTCTTCTTTTATTCATTTTTACTCATTGTATTCATTTTCGAGTACATGTCTTCTTCAAAAATGAAACTTATGTATTAGGAGCTATGATAAGCATCGAATGTGATAAAAGAGGAGTACATTTTACTTATTTTTGAGTACCTTTTTGTTACCGTGTAGTGAGTCCTAAGTTTAGACTTGTTTATATAATTTTGTTTGTCGGCTGAATTGCTTTTTAAATTTCATGTGGGGTCGCTTCATATACCCAATACTCTGACTTGAGCTCGAGTGATCACTTTAACCCCACTGCGGCGTATCATATAGAAGATTCTCTGTTCGGGGCATATCTTCAGACACCGCAGTCCAGAGCCTTATCCGTTAAACTACCAGGGCGACGTGAAAAAATTATAAACAGAAGAAATGATAAAAAGGTGTGCCAAAAGAATGGGAAGTAAGGTAATTGAGTTGTAATAACTCAGTTTCTTTTAAAGCAATCGACATCAAATAATGTGCAAAACCATCTTCTGAACAACTTTTTTAAGTTTGTCAGGTCGCTTTGTTAATTATGATGGATTAAACAGAAGCTGATATGAGCAATATTAAATCTCACTGCTCATTTTTGTGAAAGTACGATTACTTAAATTTGAGTTCTTCATCGCTCATTTACGATGCAATTGTACTGAAAGAAAAACGAGTATATTCAGGTACTCAATTTTAAGTACCTACTTTTTTTTTTATAGGGCAAACCTGACATTGACATTTTCTTGAAAGTAAGGAACATTATTATCTATGTCATAAGTTATCACACCATGATAGTTTTGCTTATCACAAAATGACGACAAAAGAAACAAGACATACCATAACACTAAAATTTTATCTTATGATGTCACAATTTTCTAAATATAACGCTTTGTATAAATGTTTTTTATACTAAACTTAAAATGACCTTTAATTTCTGTCCTCAGCATAAGTACTTTTGCATAAATACACCTTTTTCTACTTTAAAACTCCAACTTCAAAGTTTTATTACTAATGTAACCCCAATCATAAATGATAAAGAGGCAGACATTTCAGTTTTTCCACGTCCAAATTAGCTTGTCAAGTTAAGTGGTCTTCAGTTAATGGTGCATCGTTAGAGTTTTGATGATTTTTCAGATTCCATTTATTGTCTGTTATTCCCGCTTTGAAAACTCTTTTTTTCTTTCTTCGCTTGTTATTTCGTTGAAATGTTCGTTGTAATCATCGATATTTTTTTTATTATTACGTCGTCGAATAGAAGTATATAGAGTATTTTGTTTGGATTGCTTTCCTGCTGGTCTTTGCGTTTTGAGTTGTTAAAGAATTGAAATCTTTATGTTATTTATATTAATCAGCTTTTGGGTTCGGTAATAAGTAGTCCAAAAATTAGTTTGTAACAAATTATTTTGACGTAAATACTTATTTAAAATCGATGCTAAATTTGAATGATATAAAGTATTGATATTTTAAAGCCACATAACTCAGAGGAAATCAGCCTATGGAGTTAAATAACCTACCATTGTATAGAGGAAAGTAGGCCACGTCAACCAGTTTGGTTATTAACCCACTCCCTTTTCGGATTTTTGCACTTCTTGGAGGGTGGAATGAGATAAAAATTCTGAAAGAATCTGGCCATTTTAACCACTGTAACTTCTGTTTTAATCGACAGATAGTGTCAAGTGTGTTCTCGAACTAAAGAGAACGCCAAGTTCTGCAATTGCATTTGACTACACTGTAAAAATCGGTACTTAAAAATGAGTAACTGAACATACTCGTTTTTATTTAAGTACAATTGCATCGTAAATGAACGATGACGTACTCAAATTAAAGTAATAGTACTTTCTCAAAAATGAGCATTGCGATTTAATGTCGCTAATCTCGGCTTCTGTTCAAGCCATATTAAGAAAGCGACCCGACAAACTTAAAATAGTTGTTCAGAAGATGGTTTTCCACATCATTTGATGTCGATTGCTTAAATGGAAACTGAATTATTACGACTCAATTATCTTACTTCACATTCTTTTGACACACCTTTATAACATTCCTTCCGTTTATAACTTCTTCAAGTCGCCCTAGCAGTACAACGGATAAGGTACTAGGCTGCGGTGCCTGATGAGGATCCGGGTTCGATTCCCATTAAGTATTGGTTATAATTGTTGATATTTATTGAAATTGTTTATGAAGGTAGACTATGTAGGCAAGCAACAGTTATTTTTATTAATTTCATCTTTGATCATTGTACTCATTTTTGAGTGCATGGCTTTTTCAAAAATGAAAGTTATGTGTTTGGATCGAATGTAATCAAAAATGAGTATATTTTATTTATTTTTGAGTGAATATTTTTAACAGTATAATAAACATTCAAATTATACCAATACTTTTTTTTATAAATATTAAAATTTTAAAAAACTGATATTTTTGAATAAATCTTGAAAGCAACTGTTCCGTATCAAGGTATAACTATTTTAAAATTTTATTTTATAGTACAGCCTTATTATGAATAGTATCTAATATTAGTGTGTCAAACAGCAATACATATTTATTTCCGAATTTTGCTTAATAAGTTTACACTATTTTAAAATTCGTTTACATAGGTAGAATTAGAAGGGTGCATACAGGGATTTATTATAAATTTTAACATAAATTAAGTTAGTAAGTTTTCAATTATAGCAAAAGTCAAAAATTTAAACTTCTTTCATTTAGGTATGCTACATTTAAAAAAGTCTAAATTTATCTTAAAAATTTTATTTTATATAAATATATTTCATAACGTAAATCTCTAAACTTCTATTTTTCCTAATAGTAAAAATAAATCTTTAAATTATTAACTTTTCTATTGTTATATTTCTCAAATAAAATTATTCGAAAATTAATAATGCAACTATATGTATTATCAACATCATTTGTGTTATCCATTTGTACAGCGGCGTTACATTCAACAAGTACCCTTATTTATCACTGTGCTGAATCATAATGCGGAATAAAATCTAGACCAAGCATGAAAGCTTGATTTATGCTCAGACAGTGCATCAGAAATAACAACAAGCTTTTATTTTACTAGATATATTGTTTCCGAAACAACTTTGTTCCCTAGTCTTATTATTGGTTTCTACCTACACAACTGATTGTTGTTTTCACTGTATCATATGTATCAATCAGAAAAAGAATGTTTTACAGAAATAATGATTTTGAGATCTGGTGTGTATTTGTGTCATCAAAAATATGGGAACGTGCTTTAATGTTAGATCTTGGAAAGGTTTGCAGTTTTATCGGATATATTCTTTGAAAAGGTGTCCTAAAAGAATGGGAAGTAAGATAATTGAATTTTAATAATTCAGTTTCCATTTAAGCAATCGACATCAAATAATGCTGAAAACCATCTTCTGAACAATTATTTTAAGTGTGTCAGGTCGCTTTGTTAAGATGGCTTAAACAGAAGCTGATATTAACAATGTTCAATCCCACTGCTCATTTTTGAGGAAGTACGGTTACTTAAATTTGAGTACGTCATTGCTCATTTATGATGCAATTGTACTAAAAAAAGAGTTCGTTCATGTATTCATTTTTAAGCATTTTTTTACAATGTACACTTAAAATATCTATTTAAGTAGCTATACATTTAAAATTAGTTTAACAAGTACGTGAAATTTTTACCATAAAAATTTATGATATAATATTCATTTTCATTAACATAAAAAAATCGTTTGCAGGTAGAAAGTTCTTTTAAGCCATCAAAAGGCACTTATACCATCATAAATTATAACACCCTACTCATGCATATTCATCAAAAGAACAAAAAAAAGTATCTGCTCCAAAAATACTACTTGTTTACATCCTTCAGCTAAAAAATAAAAAATAAAAAATATCCCTAACGGAAACTTCTCAAAAATGTGAATTTCATGACAGCACCTGGTACTGAGACAGCAAAAACTAATAGAACAGAATCTGATTTTCGCTATATTTTTAAGAAAATAAAAACGCGACGGCATTTCATTTTAAAGTTTTTTTTTTTTAATATTTATTTCGAATTTTTTTTTTTACCCTACAAAAGTTAAAAAAAAAGCGCACTGATTTTTTGAAGAAAGCGTTGTCATGGTAACATGCAGATGCCATTGGCGAAAGTAAAAGTTTTACCTGACAAATATTGATCTTTTGCATTCCTTTTTCTCCGAGACTGGGAACGCATTTATGCATGGAAGAATTCGCGATGCACTTCTACAAGTAGTGGATACGAATTTTCTTGCAGAAAGACAAGAATGAAAAAGAAGAATAGGAATGCGATTTTGTTGAGAGGTGCGAAAGGAATGAGATTATATAAGTTTTCAGTTTCTAGTATTCGTATCTATTGGCATTTATTGTTGTTAACATTTATGCGAGATTTTGTTTTGAAATTTTAAAATCTAGAAATATAAAGTAGTGCATGGATCGTGTCTTAAAATAAATTATAGCTTGAACTGTTTAGGCGTTGATTAATTATTATATTTAATTATTTTATAAACAATTTGTTTTAATTATTTCATTACGTATACATAAAAAATAAAATAATGCACAAAATAGTCAGAAATCTAATATCCGTGCTATTTTGAATAATTAATAAGCATATTTCAACATTGAAGAGCTCGCTCTGTGTCTGAGAGACACAATCCAGTCGAATCGAATTGGATCACTGAGCTCTAACTATAACTTCTGGAAGACACAAAACTTGTTTCTACTATGGGCGCATTGAAGCCAATGTGGAAGCAGTTATACTGTGGCCCAAATTTTTTTTAAGTGATTTAGTTTTGTTCTTAAATACATTAGCATTGTAGAAATATTAATTGCATATAAATATTATATTTTCTTTTTATAGAATTAATTTTTTTATTGCCGAACAGTTTTTGCCATTGCTTTTTAACCACTTAGACCTTGACTTGCAAATGACTTTTCCATTTTAATAGCAGATTGTATTTAAAATGAGTTTCAAAAGAAAAAAGAAAAAAATCAGCCATAAGAAATACATGTTGGCTTATTTTAACATGAAAATATGCGACATATTGCGGTAACGTGAAAGTGGGGCATAGCATGGCTTCTTCTACATTGTCTTCAAGTCATCAAAATGTCTTGCCTAATCCAGAAGTTACAGTTAGATATCAGTAAATTGGAAGCGAGATAAAATTGGAAAAGTAAGAACTGGGGTAGCGTATTCTTGTTAAGGGTTTTCACTTATTACGCCATGTATCGTGATTTGATTCGCTTTTGGTTATTTCATTAAATCCTGCCAAGGACCAGCACACACTGGACTAGAGTATAATAGGAAACGATCATCTTAACACATAAATGTATTTACATATCCCACAGCAGAAAGCTCTGGTTTAATTTTCATAAATCTTTTCGTTTGAGGTAAAACATTTTTTTTCTTACTTTCCTGAGCGGTACAATAACATTAAAGAAAATAAGCCAACTACCAGTCGAATCTCTAGTCACCCTTTTCACCCTATGAGCGAAATCATCCGGTCGATTCGATCATTTGTTAGTTCTTGCGAGCCTCTCATTTGCAATAAGCGACGGTCCCTAATAGTAAGTGATGTCATTTCAGTAAGCTTCTTTTCAATTCGTCTTGCCTCCAGTTCGATTCGCCTTGCATTAAGGTGCGCGAGAGCTGCAGGGTTAAGTTAATTTTTGGTTTGTTTGTTTTTGTTAATTAATGTCGCACTAGAGCTGCACAGTGGGCTATTGGCGACGATTTGGGGCCTATCACGAAGGAAAGACCCGGGAAAGATCCCCCTCGTATTTTTTTAACCATTGTCAGATGACGAGGACAACTCCTGAACTGGCACCCAACGCCTTCCATAGACGTCGGGACTTTGGACCCCGATCAGATGTATCGTGCACCAGTCCCGTATACACGCCGATATTTTTTGTGGATGTTCTGGACGACATTCCTAGTATTTTGTAGTGAAACTAGCAACCCTTCAATCACAAGATGACTACTTTTTTTTACTTTTCTTAGTCAAGTCCGTCGCACAGGATCGAACCATGAACCCTCTGATTCCCACCTGACGCCTTTATCCACTCGGCCACAGAGGCTGTTAGTGAATTTCTGCAATTTTAAACTAGTTAGTTGGTTACACTAAAGTCTTAACATGACTACAATTTGAGTAACTGAGAAAATGGGATCCAAACCATGTAATACTGACTCCTTATATTGTACCATGGCCAGAAGAAGAGGGTAAAAACTGAGCTGACACCCCACTCTCCATACATCCACATCAAGAACAACTTGAAGCCACAATACATTTATACATTTGACGGGAAACATCTTCTATACTACTTCCTCTATCTTTGTTCGGCCAATGAGGGGACAAATTTAACTCATAACCCTTCAAATTATGGGCTCGCCGTTTTTCCAACCAGGCTACGTAGATTTGGTTTGGTTTGGTTAATTAACGTCGCACTAGAGCTGCACAGTGGGCTATTGGCGACGGTTCGGGGTCAATCTCGAAGGAAATACCCGGGAACACATACACATTCACACACACATTCATACATGCACCTCGTTATTTTAGAACCATGGTCAGATGACGAGCAAACACCTGAACTGGCACCCAACGCCTTCAATAGACGTCGGGACTTTGGACCCCGATCAGATGTATCGTGCACCAGTCCCGTATACACGCCAGTATAATTTGTTGGATATTCTGGACGACTTTCAAGTATTTTTGTATCGAAGCTGGCAACCCACCGATCGCAAGATCACTACTTTTTTACTTTTCTATGTCAAGTCCATTTCCCGGATTCGAACCACCAATCCTCGGATTAGTAGCTGAACGCCTTTATCCACTGAGCAACTGGGGATCCCAGGCTACGTAGAGCAAATATATTTTGAAAGCAGTATTCAGGTAGTTACTTTAACTGTTTATGTATTATTTAGTTATTATGATTAGTTATATTTTCAACATAAAAATTTAATTACTTTTATCCTGTATTTAAAAATCGTATAATGAAGAAAAAAAATGGCTGAAATTCTTGCTAATTTGAAAAATTAATAAAAATATTTTCAATTATTTCAAGCTATTTGCGATTAGTAAAGAGTTTTAAAACATCTACAATTTGGCGAACAAATAACTCAACATATGTGGAACAACTCATGTAAATATTTGAAGATCAAAATCGTAGATCAAAGGTGTGTTAAAAAATAATTTATATATTTTTCAATGAACTTAAATAATAAAAGATGTGCAAATTATATTAATAACTAAGTTTGTGGATTGTGTAAAAGATGCTTATTACTTATCTATGTAAAAGCACAATAATTTCAAATGCTATTGAAACTATTTCTTACGAACAGAGTATAAAAGTTCTCCTTAGATATTTTATTGAATAAAATGGCGCCGTAATTGAGCCGTCTAGTTGCAAAACCAGATAGATCCATATTTTTCTCAACATTGCTAAAAAAAATGTCTCACGATTTCTAAATTAACTCTCGTCTACCTTGTAAAGCGGTGTTAATAAATCAAAAGTGTCTAAATCCTGTCTAAAAATACATTCAATTTCATGGGTGCAGAACCAAAAGTAAGGGGCTGTCATCGTTTTTGGCATCTGTAAAATTTATGAAAATGGATCTTTTTTAAAAGAAAAAAAGGTTGGATTATTCTGCTGAGTTCATAATTTTATTTAAAATTTTGTACTTTCTAAAAGAGTAAACACGTAAAAAAAAACTAATATCGATTAAAATATATAAATACGTTTATGAAGGTGAATGTGTGTTTTGAAACGCTAGTAATTCTATCAATAATTTATAATTCATGTGAATTATAATAATATTGTATTGAAGAATAACTCAATTAATAAAAAGCTATATCAAGTATTAAATGTATTATTGTAACAAAAATATTTGATGAAATATTTCCGCTGACAATAAAGTAATATAATTTTCCAACTTCAAAAGAAGTCGCCATTGTATTCTTAATAAAATCTTTTATTTAAACGTACAAAGAATAATACTAATCAGTAGTCGACAGTTTTGATAGTAGCCATGAAACTCCCATAAATATTTTTAAAACACTACGTTAATTTTATTTCATGAAGTTCGGTTATCTTCTGTTGTTTCTTATTATTTGCCTTCTGACAATTAAAAAAAATATGAATGCATAATATATAGAACGTAGGCGATACTTTTTATACTATCTTTACTATCATGTAATTACAATAATACTATCATTGTATTGACACCCGAACACATAGAATCGACTTATACAAGTTGATATTTTTTCTTTTCAATTAGATCATTTAGCTATTTTTAAACGAAACTTATATTTTAAAATAATTCACATAGATGGCAGCACGAAACGTAAATAATGAAAACCCACTAAAAATCTATACGACTATTTTAAAAGTCTAATACCGAAATTTAAAATAACGTATTTTAAAATTACAATTTCCCACATTTGTGTCGAAACAACTATTATTTGAAAGACGAAAAACAATACAAATATATCGATCCGATTCCGATATGCTTCAATTAAAATTAATTGAATTAATCTATTCAAAATATACTTAATGAAAGGTTCTATATATTTATTGTGAATGCAATCATAGCTATAAAATTTTTACTAATAAATTAGACATCCTATAAAAAGCATTATGATATGTAATCCATATACAAAAAATAAAAACTCTACACCAATGTGAAATGTAAAAACAACTCGCACTAATAAAATGAGATGTCTTCAGCTAATGATATTTATTATCAAAGCCAAATTTATGACATTTTTAAATTACCTTTAATAATTTCTTTATTAATATATGAAGCACAAATCCGGTACAATAATGGATGAAATATGTTATGTGGTTGTAACGCGTATTTTACTTAAATGTAATGTTAAATGATACTCGTAATAAATCCCGACTTGTTAGTAGGGAAGTCTGGATCAAATAGTCCAGTTGGACAAAAATACTTATTTTGATCGCCAGTCAATAATCAATATTTTCCGATTAATCGCTATTTCTAAAATACCGATATTTTCGATACATGCATATTGTTGATAAGTTTGTATTTCCGAAATATCGATATTTTATGATTAGAATAAGTAGAGTAGCATTAAGTAACTGATCCTGGTAGTACAACGGAACTTCATGTCGTCCTGGTAGTGCAACGGTTAAGGAACTTCACTGCTGTTCCTGAGGAGCTGGGTTCGATCCCCGGTAAGTCTAAGTTGTAATTGTTGATATTTATTGAGAGTGACTTATGAATGCTACCTATGTAGGAAAGCAACTGCTCTTTTTATTCATTGTGCTCAATTTTGAGTGCATGTTTTCAAAAATCAAATTTATTTATTCGGAGCTATGATAAGCATCGAATGTAATTAAAAATGAGTACATTTTAAATATTTTTGAGTACCTATTTTTATCAGTTGGCAATCCTTAAATGAATTTTTGCTGTTTAAAGTTCGCAGTCGCATTGATGATTTTGGAGAAGTATCTACAAGGATTTTATAGATAAGGCTCGTGCAGAATTCCAGTGTTAGGTGTAAAAAACCGAACAGCTCCATTTTTTTTTCAATAAAAAAAACAAACAGGCAAAAACTTGAAAAGTAAAACTGGTCTGCGACATAGGAAGGCATTTTTAATGCTTTACCCAAATTTGATAATTTAAAAAAAAAAAAAATCATGAATTTTTAAAGTGTTTTTTATCCTTCATGAACAATTTTGAAAAGTTGAGCTCTCAAGTTCTTCCACCCACTATAGTTATTTATTAAATATTTAAAATTACGAAAATTAGGTAACATTGCATATAAAAATTAAAGTGATATAATTATATTAAAAAAAATATTTAAATATTAAAAATTTCGTCTAAATTTTTTAGTGAACATTTCAATCGACAAATACATTTATATGTTATTTAACCCTTAACGCCCGGAAGGTATGTATTAATTATGGATATATGTATAATGGAGATATGTATTATGTCGATAATGGAATAATGTATAAAGAAAATATATATTATGGAGATAATAATGGATATATGTATAATGTAGATAATAATGGATGTATGTATTATGGAGATAATAATAGATATATGTATAATAGAGATAATAATGGATATATGTATAATGGAGATAATAATGGATGTATGTATTATGGAGATAATAATAGATATATGTATAATGGAGATAATAATGGATATATGTATTATGGAGATAATAATAGATATATGTATAATAGAGATAATAATGGATATATGTATAATGGAGATAATGGATATATGTATTATGGAGATAATAATAGATATATGTATAATGGAGATAATAATGGATATATGTATAATGGAGATATGTATTATGGAGATAATAATGGATATATGTATAATGGAGATATGTATTATGGAGATAATAATGGATATATGTATAATGAAGATAATAATGGATATATGTATTATGGAGATAATATTGAATATATGTATAAAGGAGATATGTATAATGGAGATATGTATTATGGAGATAATAATGGATATATGTATAATGAAGATAATAATGGATATATGTATTATGGAGATAATATTGAATATATGTATAAAGGAGATATGTATAATGGAGATATGTATTATGGAGATAATAATGGATATATGTATAATGAAGATAATAATGGATATATGTATTATGGAGATAATATTGAATATATGTATAAAGGAGATATGTATAATGGAGATATGTATTATGGAGATAATAATGGATATATGTATAATGAAGATAATAATGGATATATGTATTATGGAGATAATATTGAATATATGTATAAAGGAGATATGTATAATGGAGATATGTATTATGGAGATAATAATGGATATATGTATAATGAAGATAATAATGGATATATGTATTATGGAGATAATATTGAATATATGTATAAAGGAGATATGTATAATGGAGATATGTATTATGGAGATAATAATGGATATATGTATAATGAAGATAATAATGGATATATGTATTATGGAGATAATATTGAATATATGTATAAAGGAGATATGTATTATGGAGATAATAATGGATATATGTATAATGAAGATAATAATGGATATATGTATTATGGAGATAATATTGAATATATGTATAAAGGAGATATGTATAATGGAGATATGTATTATGGAGATAATAATGGATATATGTATAATGAAGATAATAATGGATATATGTATTATGGAGATAATATTGAATATATGTATAAAGGAGATATGTATAATGGAGATATGTATTATGGAGATAATAATGGATATATGTATAATGAAGATAATAATGGATATATGTATTATGGAGATAATATTGAATATATGTATAAAGGAGATATGTATAATGGAGATATGTATTATGGAGATAATAATGGATATATGTATAATGAAGATAATAATGGATATATGTATTATGGAGATAATATTGAATATATGTATAAAGGAGATATGTATAATGGAGATATGTATTATGGAGATAATAATGGATATATGTATAATGAAGATAATAATGGATATATGTATTATGGAGATAATATTGAATATATGTATAAAGGAGATATGTATAATGGAGATATGTATTATGGAGATAATAATGGATATATGTATAATGAAGATAATAATGGATATATGTATTATGGAGATAATATTGAATATATGTATAAAGGAGATATGTATAATGGAGATATGTATTATGGAGATAATAATGGATATATGTATAATGAAGATAATAATGGATATATGTATTATGGAGATAATATTGAATATATGTATAAAGGAGATATGTATAATGGAGATATGTATTATGGAGATAATAATGGATATATGTATAATGAAGATAATAATGGATATATGTATTATGGAGATAATATTGAATATATGTATAAAGGAGATATGTATAATGGAGATATGTATTATGGAGATAATAATGGATATATGTATAATGAAGATAATAATGGATATATGTATTATGGAGATAATATTGAATATATGTATAAAGGAGATATGTATAATGGAGATATGTATTATGGAGATAATAATGGATATATGTATAATGAAGATAATAATGGATATATGTATTATGGAGATAATATTGAATATATGTATAAAGGAGATGTATAATGGATATATGTATTATGGAGATAATAATGGATATATGTATAATGAAGATAATAATGGATATATGTATTATGGAGATAATATTGAATATATGTATAAAGGAGATATGTATAATGGAGATATGTATTATGGAGATAATAATGGATATGTGTATAATGAAGATAATGGATATATGTATTATGGAGATAATAATGGATATATGTATAATGAAGATAATAATGGATATATGTATAATGAAGATAATATTGGATATATGTATTATGGAGATAATATTGAATATATGTATAAAGGAGATATGTATAATGGAGATATGTATTATGGAGATAATAATGGATATATGTATAATGAAGATAATAATGGATATATGTATTATGGAGATAATATTGAATATATGTATAAAGGAGATATGTATAATGGAGATATGTATTACGGAGATAATAATGGATATATGTATAATGAAGATAATAATGGATATATGTATTATGGAGATAATAATGGATATATGTATAATGGAGATAATAATTTATATATGTATAATGGAGATATGTATTATGGAGATAATAAGGGATATATGTATAATGGAGATATGTATTATGAAGATAATAGTGGATATATGTATTATGAAGATAATAGTGGATATATGTATGCTATATATATCGGAAGACTCAACTGTGGAGACGTTTCTATTATCTCTTGTATATAGATAAACTAGCTGAAATACCCGTTCTACGCACGGGAAGGAAATATGTTACAAAATAGATACAAATACAATATTTATAAGCGAAATAAATAATATTCTTTATTTGTCACCCATCAGAAGGAACCACAGTATTAAAAGTTACAATTTGTAACTAAGTTTTGTTAGCAAGGTCCCTCAAGATTGATAATATGAAGAAGTTGGATGTACAATAATGTGGATATACATACGATACTCCAGTTGATTAACATCCATATTTTAATAGATTAACAAACTGAATTGCTACCGTATCAGTATAAACTATTTGGCTACACTCGGTATCGAACCAAGGAACTTCTGCTTGCTTCGCGATACTCTGCCAGTGAGGCTAAAGTATATGAGGGTATATGAAGTGAACTCCACACTACGAATATCGAAAAAGGGGTTTTGCACCCCCTTAAATACGTTCGATCGGAACAAAAATAGCTTACTTTTCCTATATAAGGTATAAGTAACAAATTTGCCAAATTTCTTCTTCATAGGTATACGGGAAGTTGGAGAATTAGTGATAGGTGAATGAATGAGTGGGGTTTTTCGCATTTATATATCATATATAGATAATTTTTAAAACATAAAATTGGAATGCACATAAGTTTACGGCTTCCACGCTAAAATTCCAATTATTGGCGCCAAACGGCCGACAGACAAAAGAATCGACAAAAATAACTCTTGGAACTTAAAAAGTTAGCCATACCCGCTCGATCTGTTGGTATATATACTAATTATTATCGAGTGTAATACAGCTTATTTTAGTATATTATCAATTAGAAAGCACAATACATCAAATTTCACATTGGTTAACTTTAATATATATATATATATATATATATATATATATATTTGTAATTTAAGTTAAAAACACATATTTCAAACAGTATTTTTATGCTCTCAACTTAAAAGATTGTTTCTATTTCCTACTTATCCTTCCGAGCCATACGCTGCCTCGGAGAATAAAACTTTATAAACATGCACTTTGAGCATTACGAGGTGAAAAAAGAAAAGTTTACAGAACACAGCTCTTTTAAACTAATCTAAAAATGCATCGTGGGTCGTTATATATTCTTTGCGAAACACCAAGCGAGAATGTGAGAGTTAATGAACCGAAGCAGCACTTTAAATGCTTCTGGTACAGGAGATTTACAAAGCAAAGTTTGGGTTTGCTAATCTGTAGGAAGGTAGAAAAAGAGTTAATAATTGTCTAATATGCTAATATTGGCCTCGTATATTTAGGAAATATATAAGGATTTGTTAAGGAAAGAGCCAATGTCAATATTGGTGAATATAAATTCTCCTGATTATGTCCTTATTAATGAAATTATTGAGGGTCTGTGTTTGTCTGAGGTAACTTCAAAAATCAATGATCGTATTTTGATCAATTTCGGAAAATTTATAAATTATATTTGGTGGAGGTTTTTAATGTCAAGTTTTTTTTATCAATATTTTAATTGAAAGATAAGTATACAAGTGTTTTCCTAATGCATTTTCTAGTTAACGTAAACATTAAGCTTGTGCTCGCTTGAATCTCAGCATCTTTTGGATCGATCCAAAGGGCAATGAATCGTTTTAAAATAGTAATTCAGAAGATTTCGTATTTTATTTTGTGCCGAAATGTTAAAAACATCCGATTTATTATAGCTTTAATTCAAAAACTTTATATATTATACTTCGTGGAAGATTTAAATACCAATTTGTTTCTCGATATTTAAATTGAAAGATAACTATTCAAATGTTTTTCCAATCTATTTTCAAGCTATCGAAAAAATAAGCTTTTATTCGCTTGACTCTCAACATCTTTAGTGTCGACTTAAATAGAATTTTATAGTTTAAAATAGTTTTTAAGAAGTTTTTGTATTTTATTTTGTGCAGAAATATTAATTACCGTCGATTTATTATAGCTTTCTTCTCTTGCCTTCCATTTTTTTTATGTTTATCCAAAGATAAGTTATTGAAGTGTATACCTATTCTAATCCGTTTTAATGGTAAAAGACGAATCCACGGTTATGCTTCTTCTAAAGGTTCAATGGATCTGTCTTCCTTCTTTTCCTTAGTTTCTTCTTTTAAAGGTTTCATCCAGAGTTTTTCCGGCAGAAATTAAAATTTGAAAAACCTATATCATTAGTGTAGTTTACTTAATGAGGATATTGGTTTATTTCCATATGCAGTTGAACTCTAATTATCCGAACTCCTGTTATCCGGGTCAAAGAAAGCGGATCACTAATTATCTTGATCGCTTTGAGTAAAAAAAGTAATCAGCAAAATCCACATTTTAAATGTGTTTTTTCAGTGAATGATGTAGTTTTTTTAATAGTCATTAAATTACTTTAAATACTAAAGCAAAAATCGTTTATTTTAACTAACAAATAACCTTTTTTCGTGAATTATCCAACTTATCCGGGTGTTCGATTATCCGGATGAGATCTGATCCCAATTGATCTGGATAATTGGAGTTCTACTCGCTGACCTCTAACTGTAACTTCTGGATTGGGCAAGCCATTTTTTGACATGAAGCCAATGTGGAAACAGTCATGCTATTTCCCACTTCCCGCTACCACAATATTTCGTATATTTTTCATGTTAAAATAAGCCGACATGTATTGCTTTTGGCTGAGTTTTTTCCCCATTTTCTTTTTAAACTCATTTTAAATACAATCAGCTATTAAATTTAGAAAGCCATTTACAAGTCGAAGTAGTTAAAAAGAAAGATCAAACACAATTTGTTTGGTAGTATAAAAAATAATTCTATAAAATGAAAGTATAATATTTATGTACATTTAATATTTCTACAATGCTGTAATATTAAAAATCGCTACTAAATTACTTTTTAAAATGTTGGGGCACTGTATGGCTGCTTCCACATTGCCTTCAACCGCGTCCATAGAGGAAACAATTTTTTAGCCTTCCAGAAGTTACAGTTAGAGTTCAGTGGTTCTACTCTATTTTGTTTCAAATCGGGCGACGGTCTGTTATTGTTATCAATTCTTCCAGAAAACAAAAAAATCCTAAGAGCTTATTTAATTAAATAATTAATTAAAACCTTTATGTAGCGTATATGCAAAATCATGTGTAATTACTAAAATAATTTTCAAAAAGTATGAAAATATAATTAAATACAATCTACAGACCTCTGGTATTAGCTAGGATTTTTTGTAGAGCCAGATAATACTTATAACTAATAAAACAATATTCGAAAATTTCACCTTTATGAGCCAGTTTAGGAACAACAGACCTCGAAGCAACTGATTGCCTTTATCACAATCATTTTATAAAGATAAGGTACCTAGCGACAGTTATAAGAACTAGGCACATGGTTTCCTACGTGACAAAGGACTCCGTGGCCGAGTGGGTTAAGGCGTCAGCTGGGAATCCAAAGGTCCCCGGTTCAAAACCTTGCGATGGACTAGACTAAAGAATAGTAAAAAGTAGGGATATTGCGATTGGAGGGTTGCCAACTTCGCTACCAAAATACTAGATTGTCGTCCAGAACATCCACAAAAAATTAACTGCGTACATACGGGACTGGTGCACGACACATCTGATCGGGGTTCAAAGTCCCTACGTCTATTGAAGGCGTTGGGTGCCAGTTCAGGTGTTTCCTCATCATCTGACCATGGTTCTTAAATAACGAGGTGCATGTATGAATGTGTATGTGTTCCCGGGTCTTTCCTTCGAGATTGACCCCGAACCGTCGCCAATAGCCCACTGTGCAGCTCTAGTGCGACGTTAATTAACCAAACCAAACCCTACGTGACAATACCATAACAGTTAACATAAAACTCAATAGATGCAGCTTTTTGGTTTTTTTGGTTTGGTTTGGTTTGGTTTGGTTTGGTTTTGTTAATTAACGTCGCACTAGAGCTGCACAGTTGGCTATTGGCGGCGGTTCGGGGTCAATCTCGAAGGAAAGACCCGGGAACACATACACATTCACACACACATTCATTCATGCACCTCGTTATTTTAGAACCATGGTCAGATGACGAGGAAACACTTGAACTGGCACCCAACGCCTTCAATAGACGTCGGGACTTTGGACCCCGATCAGATTTATCGTGCACCAGTCCCGTATACACGCCAGTATAATTTGTTGGTTATTCTGGACGACTTTCTAGTATTTTTGTAGCGAAGCTGGCAACCCTCTGATCGCAAGATCACTACTTTTTTACTTTTCTATATCAAGTCCATTTCACGGATTCGAACCACCAATCCTCTGATTAGTAGCTGAACGCCTTACTAACTGAGCAACTGGGACTCAGCCTACTGTGCAGCTCTAGTGCGACGTTAATTAACCAAACCAAACCAAACCATACGTGACAATACTATAACAGTTAACATAAAACTCAATAGATGCAGCTAGCTGTCATTTTAAAGTTGTGCAGCATATATGCTACACTACGCACTAGAGGGTAAATTAACCAAACCATTATTTTTGAAATGACAGACACGATTCAAATTCCACAGCCGCAAAGACCTTAACTTCAAACCCCACAAATCAAAATCTAAAGTTGAATTTTCAATTTCAGAGTCACAACCAGCCACTTTGAAGTTACAAAATGCCATAGGAATGCAGTCGCGGGGGCGCAGCAAAGCGTGGGAGTAGTGCCGAAGCAGCAAACAAAACAAATGCCTCCGCGCTGTTGTGCGCAAAGGCCAAGCAGCCGTGGATAATCCCTTTACACGATGCCGAGCTGCAGACATTTTCTTTTCCCTAGAGTGCCTGATGTTTCGCGAAATAACGAAGCCAATGCGGCGGAAGATGAGGATGCCGGGATGCTTGCTACCTTGTGTTTGTTTAGGTGAAATATGATACAAGGGCTGCTTTTGAAAAGGATGATTAAAACGGGAAAATTGTAATGAATGCTGTAAGATGATTGCATTAATTGCTGTTAATTAGCACGTATGAAACATTTAGTACTGTTACGTGGAACGTCTTTAAAATTAGATACGGTGTGTCAGGATGGAAACATAATAACTCTTTGACTAATAGAGCCTTCCGTGGCCGAGCGGTTAAAGGCGTCAGCTGGGAGACGATTCCTGGTTCGATCCTAGGCGATGGACTTGACAATGAAAAGTAAAAAAGTAGTGATCTTGTGATCGGAGGGTTGCCAGCTTCGCTACAAAATACTAGAAAAGTTGTCCAGAACATCCGTAAAAGTTAACGGCGTGTTAGAGATTGGTGCACGATACATCTGATCGGGATCCAAAGTCCCGATGTTGGTTGCCAGTTCAGGTGTTTCCTCGTCGTCTGACCATGGTTCTAAAATAACGAGGTGCATGTATGAATGTGTGTGTGAATGTGTATATGTGTTCCCGGGTCTTTCCTTCGAGATAGACCCCGAACCGTCGCCAATAGAAAACTGTGCAGCTCTAGTGCGACGTTTTTTAACCAAACCAAACCTTTGACTAATAGAACGATTAACATAAATGTAGCCTCATTGAATAGAAAATTATACGTTTGTTGGTTAAATTAACGTCGTATTAGTGCGGCACAATGGGTAATTAGCGATGATTCGGGATTTATCTGGTTGGTTAACGAACTGAAGCTGTCAAACTCTTATAAAACCATAAGAGTTTGACAACAATGAAATATTTTAAAATAAATTAATATATATTTATTATTTTAAATAATTGAAAGTTGGTGATCAAAAAATGCTTTGGCGATATAACTCTTCTGACAATTATGCTTCAACGGGAAAACTAACGGAAAAGCTAACATTCGGAGATGTGCCCAGAAATATCTGAAAAATAGACCAGTTATTTTGGCTTCGTGAAAATAAAAGAGGAAGAATACACGGGGGGAATGAACCAATTGCATAATATCTTTTCATCGTGTGTGAAACCACGGGTAGCAGCTAGTCATTAATATTTCACAGTACTCTGTCCACAAGTGACCGAGTGGATAAAGGCGTCAGCTGGATTCCTGGTTCGATCCTGTGCGACGGACTTGATTAAAAAAAATAGCGATCTTGTGATCGGAAGGTTGTCAGCTTCACTACAAAATACTAGGAATGTCATCCGGAACATCCACAAAAATTATCGGCGTGTATACGGGACTGGTGCACGATACATTTGATCGGGGTCCAAAGTCCCGACGTTATTGAAGGCGTTAGGTGCCAGTTCAAGTGTTTCCTCGTTATCTGACCATAGTTCAAAAACACGAGGCATCGTTCCCGGGTCTTTCCTTCGAGATAGACCCCAAACCGTCGATAATAGCCCACTGTGCAGCTCTAGTTCGACATTAATTAACAAAAACAAAACAAAACCTGTCTACAAAGGACAAGAAATATTTAATTTAAAACTAATATCTACAAATTAATTTATTTGTAAGAATATATATCGGTAACTATGGAGACTATTTTTAACGTATGACAATTTCTATAGTATATTGCAATTCCGATATGGCATTGAAAACAACGCTTCTATTACACACATACCGAACACCCAAGCAATTACTGAATTCCACCAATTGAAATATCCGATTTCATCTGACATTTCCCTTTCCCCTCAAAACCCAACCGTCCGGCATCGGTTATCAATCCAGACAGTCCGGTAACCCCGCTATCCAGCAGTCCGGGAGCGAAAGCGACGCCGAGTTTGAACAGGGAATCGATACAGGTGGATCAATTTTTCACTGGATGATCGGATTACCGGATTAACTACGGCCGGACAAATAAGGTCGCGTCCGGGAGAGGGGGAAAATCCTTTTGGTTTTTAGGGAAAACGGGGGGAAATTCAGTTAGAGGGAATAGGAGATTGTTTGACGGGGTTGTTAAAATCAGTGAAAGGTTGTATTGGAAATGTGTTGAAGGTATGTTCATTTTAAGAAATGCGTTTGGGTAGACCAATGTTTGTTGGTTTTAGGATGCTAGAAAATTATAAGTTGTCTTAACGAGATAGGATTTTTATTTAACTGATTTTTTAATTATTTATAATTCTCTTATTGATAATTCGCTAATAAAAATAACAAGTATAAATTTACATAAACTATGAATTTAAGGATGTCCCACATAGACGCTCATGGTAAATTAACTAAATTTGGGGGCATATTATTTAGTCACAAGTTACTTTATCAATCAAATTTTTTTACAGAGCAATATTTCAATAGTTTTTAAGACTTTAACATTAGGTATTTTAATTTTTTTTTTAAAAAATCACAAATTTATGAATTTTTAGAAATATGGCAAAAATTTTAATGATTTTCATACAAAAATAGTTTTAGAAAAAAAAGCATGCATCGAATATTTTATTCCTTTTGATAAAGTGTTTAACAGTGTTGCTGAAAGATTAAAAAAAAGTTGAGAATATATTTTAAGTAGTTTTTGATTAATGTACTCCCAAACATAGAAAAATAACACTTCGAATAAAATGGCTTCCAAATTCGTCCGATCAAAGCAATTCGATATGTGAGTTTATTAAAAAAAAATATTTAAAAAATATTCGCTGCGTTTCAAAGATTTGATGTGTGGATGCATTTTTAATCTACGCAAACTTATGAGGAAAGACTACTTTTTCTTCCTTTGCTCAAAAAGTTGTAAATAAAGTTTAAAATTATTTTAGCTTAGTGATTTAAGTAGAGAGTTTCTCATTTGAATAAAGATAATCTTTAGTACTATGGGGTCCGGCAACCATTTTATTAAAAAACATTTTATTAAAATAATACTTTATTTAAATTAAACAGTAAACACAATGTTCAGATTTGAAGCGGCAGAAATTTTAAATTAATTCTGTATTTTTTTTATGTATGTGCCCGCAGGATTTCGGTTCTAATTCAGATATTTACACAATTTCTTTTGTTGGAGAGGGGATGAGTCACTTGGGAGCAATTTGAAAAAAAATATCCGGTTATTCGGTCTTTAACTTCCCGAAATTTTAAATTAACCGGACTGTTTGAAAAAATATATTGTCCTATTTCGAAATTCTTTTTTTTGTTGGATTGAGAAAAATCCACTTAGGCAAAATCTGCAAAAAAATAATCGGTTATCCAGATGTTATATATCCGGAAATGTCGATTAATCGGAGTTTTTTAAACAATTTATCCAATTTCAAAATATTTTTATTGCTTAACAAAAGTTGTACAACAAAGACATTTCGTTTAACCAGCATTTATTGGCATTGATAGGGATTGTTTTACAATTTAAATTGCTGAGCACAATAATTTATTGGAGAATAATAAGAGGGGGCGAAGCCCCTTGCTAAATTAAAAACTAAAAAGGGAAAAATAAAATAATCTTTCTGGAAAAAGGAAAACCGACTAAAAGAAAATACGCTAAAAAGTAAAAAATAATTTTTAATTTTACGACCAATTTGAAAAAAAAATAATAATTTAATATAAATTTTATATTTATTACAACTTTTTGAAGTTGGTGCCAATTTATAAAAATCATACATAAATTTTGGCGCCGAATTTGAAAATTTTTAATGAATAAAAAATAGATAATAAATAATTAATTTTTTTCAAATTTGTCGTAGAATTATAAACTATTTTTTACTTTTTAGCTCATTTTCTAAGTCGGTTTTCCTTTAAAAAAATTTTTTTTTTTATTAAAACCGCGTTTTTTCCCCTTCAGTATAGCAAAACTTTTCCCAAAATTTAACTTGACATAGCACATTTATTGCCAAAAGGAAATTACATTTTTATAGTTCCCTTCGAATGGATGGTACGAGAATTTTTGCATTTTTGACAAACGCCTAACATTGCGCCTTCATCACCTGTACCCTTCATTTTGAACATACTGATGGAAAAAAAATTATTATGTATTAATAAAATATTACAGACAGAGGTTTTAAAAATATGCGTTACATTTTTTAAATCTGTGATTAAATAATAATTTATACTCATAATAATATTGAAAAAAAAATGAAAAAAAATTGAAACTAAATATCATTTCAAGATATCTCTGTTCACAAAAAATAAAATATTATTGCTATATTAATCGCGATTGAATGACCCTTCTTTTTACTTTGGAATCTAAATTTTTTTTATGATCTCTAACTACTTTGAGGTCATTTCAAAACTACCATTTCATGCGGAAAAAAAGGGCAAATGTTTTATTTCCTATGATATCTTTATTACTATGAAGTAGATAAAAATTAAAAAAAAAACAGCTTCCACTGCATGGAAACGTCTGAAAATTTATATTTAGAAACTATTCAACCTTTAATTCTGTACCTGAGGCTTGGAATTTTAAGATCAGTAATTTTAAGATTCAGTTACGGTTTTAGAAGCCATTCCTTGAAATGTCCATTTAAAAAGAAACATACCTACATATTTATAAAAGCATAAGACGTTGACAATAAAGAAATACTTTAAAATATATTATAAATTTTTTGTTTTTAAAATTTGAAAGCTGGCGATCGAAATTTGCTTTTGCGAAACAAATCTCTAACAATTATGCTTCAATTAGAAAACTAACGGAAATGCTAATATTCGGAGATGTACCCGGTGATGTCTTAACAACGGACAAGTCATTTTGTCTTCGAGAAAACAAAAGAGAAGGAATAAAAGGGGTGAACGAACCAATATGGTAATCATTTATTAACTTATGTAAAACCGCGGGGTAACAGCTAGACTCTAATAAAAAAAAATACTTAAAATATAGTAATTCCGCATATTTTAACTATAACTTTATAAATTTACTTTACTTTATTAATATATTACTTTTAAAAATTTCAGTTCAATGATGTATCATATCTTGGTGAAAAACAGAGGTCTGCAGCAAATTATACCATATTATGGTAGAATCAAGGTCGAACTAAAAATCCTTTATCGTTAAAAAGCGGAGGTTTCACCGATAATTGGTTTAATCTCATTAACTACAACCGAAAGTTTTGCTGTCGCTTCATCGACAAGCAGAGGAATCCTCTCCAAGAAAGGCAACGACGAACAAAGGCGTCCGTGGATAAAGGCGTTCAGCTATGAATTAGAGGACTTATAGTTCGATCTCGATCGGTGGACTTGACAAAGAAAAGTAAAAAAGTTTTGATCTAGGGTAGCCAGCTTCGCTACAAAAATACTATTACTAAAATAATAACAGAACTACAATTTTGAGTTTTATGCAAGGTTATGAGTTTTGGTGCAACGTTTTACCACTAAATGGTATCCGTGGTAGCACCGTAAAATGGTGAAACTAAGCACCAATTGTTGGTTAAACCTGAATTGGTACAAAATTTTGGTGCAAGGTCGTAATAATTTTTAACAGTTTAGTTAATAAGTAAATAATTTTAGCAGTGTAGTTAATAAGTAAATAATTTTTAGCAGTGTAGTTAATAAGTAAATAATTTTTAACAGTGTAGTTAATAAGTAAATAATTTTTAACAGTGTAGTTAATAAGTAAATAATTTTTAACAGTGTAGTTAAAAAGTAAATAATTTTTAACAGTGTAGTTAATAAGTAAATAATGTTTAACAGTGTAGTTAATAAGTAAATAAAGTATAAATTTCCCTTTTTGTTATACAATACAGAAATTCTCACAACGGATAACTGCATATCACCCTGTATTTAAGAGAGATAATAAAACTTATTATTACCTCAGAACAAAATATATGTTTTCATCTAAGAACTCAAGAGTAAGTCCGAAATGTTTTATCGCTTCATGAAAGACTACGTTTTTCGTATATTGTTGACCTCATATAAACCAATATAACTTTCAATCATCTCACAATGAACATGGCGATGGTAATAAATTATAGGTGGCATTTATAAAAGTAAACAGGAAGGGGAAAATCATTAATTTTCTTTATGGAAGTATTATATTTTATATAAACATAAGTTAAGGAGACAATGTTGTTTATGGTGGACAAAAATTGGGAATTATTTGTGTTGATAAAAAAAACAGCGCAACTGTAATGGTAATTAAATTGGAATAAAATGTGTATATATGTGGAGTAAACAATATTTAATACAAGATTCAATCACAATATATTCTGCATTTATTATATACATAAAGAAGGTTCTTAAAAATGAGTACCTGAACCTACCACCTTTTATTTAAGTACAATGGCATCGTAAATTATGTACTCAAATATGAGTAATCGTACTTACGCAAAAATGAGCAGTGTGATTTAGTATTGCTACTATTAGTTTCTGTTCAAGCCATATTAACATAGCGACCTGACAAACTTAAAATATTTGTTCAGAAGGTGGTTTTCGACATTATTTCATCAAGATCCTGGGTTCGAATTTCGTATATGACACGATTTGAACCGTCTAGTTTCAAAAGCAGATATATCAACATTTTTATAAAAATCGTTTTTATTTTTTACAAGTTCTCAATTGCATCGTATATGAGGGATGGCGTACTCAAGTTTAAGTAATCGTACTTTCTCAAAAATGAGCAGTGTGCTATTATATTGCTCATCTCACCTTCTGTTCAAGCCATCTTAACAAAGCGACCTGACAACTCAATTATCTTACTTCCCATTCTTTTGGCATACCTTTTTAACATTTCTTCTATTTGTCCCTTCTTCACGTCACCCTAATAGTACACCGAATAAGGCACTGGACTGAGTGCCTGAGGATCTGAGTTCGATTCCCGGTAAGTCTTGGTTGTAATTGTCGATATTTATTGAAATGGATTTCTGAAGGCAGGTTACGTAGGCTAGAATCTGCTCTTTTATTTATTTTTACTCGTTGTACTTATTTTTGAGTACATCTTTTTCAAAAATGAAACTTAAACTTCGGAGCCATGATAAACATTGAATGTACTCAAAAATTAGTACATTTAACCTATTTTTGAGTACTTATTTTGAACAGTGTACAGAATAAAGATTAGCAATGTGCTTGATTTTTCATTGCGAGATTCCATCCACATCCGTATATGCTTCGCTTTATTTCAAGACTTTATACGCATCGGCACCTAATTTCCTGTCGAACGAGAACTAATATTTGTCGATCGTGCTATTTTGCCCGAAGCTATATTGTCGAAATTGATTTATATAAAATCGCAACATAATGTTTTTATCCTGATATTAAATGTAGCTGTTTTTAAGGACCTTCTACTTTAAAACAAACAACAATTTATTTATTGAAATGTCACCCATTTATTTAGTGAAATTGTTTCGTAGTTAATGAGCAAAATGTCAAATCCACCCGTATGTTGATTGGTTTCTATTACCTAAATCGAGATATTATGTATAATAATAAGATTTCTCCTCTGATTTTATGTGTTTCTTACACAAATGAAAGAATTCAGATTTGAAAAAAATGATTGGATTTTCAATAAAGGAATGTGACTTGGACAAAAAAAAATGACATGAGCGAAGATATGATCGAATTTAATACGCGCAATAAACCCAATTTAGAATAAAGAAGTTTTACTTTATTGGAAATAAAAATTTTATGAGCATTCGAAACTCTTATTCAAGTTCTTTGACATGTAACCTGATTGCAGATGTCATTTCGAATGTTTCTCAATTTTTTTATTGTTTTGAACGAAAATGCATTTTTGCAACTGATTAAATTTGTTTTTAAAAGTGAAAAAATATAATGGAATGCATTATGTTAGACAAATTTGGAAAGTTAACATTTAAATTTGATAGTAAATAAAAATAATAAGAATTGAATTCCTTGTACTTAATTTAAATATTTAAGTTGATATATGATTGAGTGTACTCTTTGAAGTAACACTTTAATTTTTGAAAATTCTAGACTACTTTTGTTATATTTGACAATTGTTACGTTATCGTGAATTTGCGAAATAAAAATCCTCAAATTTTAAATGAAAGTCATTCGCACAGATTCCTTTTCGGCTCATGTTTGTTTCTTATACTTATATTTTCGGAATTCAAACAAGACTCTTAGCCGAGTAGATAGATCGTTGGACTATGAAACTAGGGGTCCACGGTTAGAGTTAGTTCGTCGTTATTGTTATTATATTACTAGGAGGCTCCGCCCCTGCTCCGCTGACCCTCAGAGGAACGTAACGCAATCCTCTTAGGTTTTCTTCGCAAACAAATTGTGGCTTTTCTCGTTATAAGATATGACACAATAATAATGTGTCCTATTAACAATACTTTTTTTAATTATATTACTGAAAACTTTAAAAGTTGAAACTAAAAAATTAAATTATAGTTCATCATTCCGTCAATAAATTTTTTCACCATGTAAAACATTATAAAATTATTTAAAGTAAAACTTAAAAAAAAATACAAATGGAAAACAATGGAATCCCTGACATGCCTACCATTATTTATTATTTTCCACGTTATTTTCATGCTTTTACGTTTTAGCTCATTGCTTACCATATACTTGCCTACCAAAAAAGTTTAATTTAATGACTAATGACGTCACACAGATGGACATATGGGAATCTAGTTTTCAAAACTACCAATAGATGACGCCACTTCAATTTCCCGTTTGTTTACAGTTTGGATATGTTTTACAAAACTTCTTTTTTGTTAATATAATAAGGCTTATATTCTTCCTAATTTAAGCTGACATCATCAAAAGAAATCTTCACCAATAAACTGAAGGGGTTAATGGTCAAAATAGCTTACATAATGTCAAAATACAAATACGGACGCAACAGATTTTTTGTAACTGATGTTGCCATTCCGTGTAGAGAAAAACAGCGTTTTTCAATCACCGCGTAAGAGAATTATATATAGATAGATTTAAAATCGGTCTAATTTTCGAAGAAATAAATGTTGTTAAAAAAATGGTAAAATGAATTTCGTCAGTTTGACAAAATATTTTATTGTAGCATATAGCAGGCGTCAGTTTCGTCAAAAAGGATATATGTGTCGTCAAATATAATAAAGTGTATATGATAGTATCTAGCATTTCATGTTCTTGAAACATTTGCCTTTGAAACAAATTTGACTCGCTATAAATTGAATTCAAACCCTTCGTAGACGAAAGGAATCCAAATAACTGTGTTTGTTCTTTATGTAAATTTGGAATTTAATCCTTTGATTTCAATTGCATTTTCAATGACAGAATAGCGAATTGAGCTGTTATTTAACTGTTTTTCAAAATGAACGAGAACATAATGTTTCCGAATTCAAAGAACGTCGAAACCTACAATAACAAACTGTTATTTAACTGCATATTAATATGCAGTTAAATAACAGTTGAAACTTCAGAAGCTTGTTATTCCTTGGTCCTGGAATTGGTCCTAGACCTTAACTGAAAAATAGATACTAAAGACTAGTTATTGCACTGTAAAAAAGATACTTAAAATGAGTATCTAAAACTACTCGTTTTTCTTTAAGTATAATTGCATCGTAAATGGTCGAAAACGTACTCAAATGCAAGTAACCGTATTTTCTCGAAAGGTAGTAATGTTATTAAATATTGCTAATATCAGCTTCTGTTCAAGCGATCTGAATGAAACTTGACAAACTTAAAATAGTAATTCAGGAAAAGGTTTTCTTTTATATTTGACATCGATTTGTTAATTAGAAACTTATCTATTACAATTTAATTATATTTATTTCCATTCTTTTAGTATACGTTTTTCTTAACATTTATTCCAATTTCAAACCCTGATAGTGGAACGGACAACGCACTGGACTACGGAGCAGAGGATCTGGGTTCGATTCCCGATAAGACTTGTTTTGTAATCGGGAATGTATTTGAAATTTCTGCATGCTTATTGATTAAAAAGGATTTATGTTGTATTATATATCAACGACAATTTTGTAAAAGGAGGTAGTGAAACCTATGCATGCAAACATTTACTTATATTTACTCATTATACTCATTTTTGAGTACATACCTTTTTCAAAACTGAAATTTATGTATTCGGAGCCATGATAGATAAATATCGAATGTAAGCCAAAATGAATACATTTTATTTATTTTCATGTACCTATTTTTAACAGTGTGCATTTGAAGAAGTATGATTCTCATCAACGCGGAACCACACAGCTAGCATTAATAATGTTTTTTAAATAATAAATGATATCCCTATCTTTAAATTAATATTTCAACATTTGACTAAATAAACGTTGACTAGATAGACGACTACAACGCAGACATTATAGTCTACGTTGACTATAACTAATTTGAACATTTTGATTATCAAGAACAATCCAAATATTAATTTAATAATAAATTATTACATTTAATAATAATAAATTTTAAAATAATAACAATTGATATTCCTATCTCTAAAATAATATTTCAATATTTAAATCACGTTGACTATAACTAATTTGAACATTTTGATTATCAAGAACAATTCAAATATTAATTTAATAATAAATTATTACATTTAATAATAATAAATTTTAAAATAATAACAATTGATATTCCTGTCTCCAAAATAATATTTCAATATTTAAATCAGTTTGACTATAACTAATTAGAACATTTTGATTATTAAGAAATATTATTCCAAATATTAATTTAACTAATCGCAGTGTCAAAGCACATTTATTTGTTCCTGTATACCACTTATTCCAATTTATTAATTCATTCCCTCGATCTTTCAATCCCCAAAATTAATTCTTATTTGATATAATGCTTTGTGAAAGCTTCTAATTCTCGAATTTAAGAAGCCATTCTCTTAATATCTCTGATAATTCATTCTATCACATCTGCTGTGAAATTAACGTCATTTTGATGGTTATACTAAAACGGGGAACCATATATATATAATGGACCCTCCAACAATCTTTTGAACTTCTTCACTTAAAATAAATTATATAAACGAGTTTATATTAATCAGTTTTAGAAATGAATTACGTTCAGTAATGACAGTAGCGGCTGCTGCAAGGATTTTACTGTCCTCATTATGACTTTAATTAAATGTATTAATGAACAAATAAATTTGAATATCTATGGACATTCCATGCAATGTTTAGTTAAATACGCAGTTATTTTTATCTAATCTTTCTTACAGAGCCAAACTTAGGGGTGTGCGACGTGGGCCACCGCACAGGGCCCCGCACTCATCAAAGAAAAACTTGCAAATAAAGAAAATTAGATCAAATTAATTTCTTATTTTATTTTACTATCGACATGAAACGTTTTGAAAATGAACTGCATGAAATATCTGTATAGAAAGATCGAAGCGTTTTGAAAATGAACTGCATGAAATATCTGGATAGAAAGATCGAAACGTTTTGAAAATGAACTGCATGAAATATCTGGATAGAAAGATCGAAACGTTTTGAAAATGAACTGCATAAAATATTTGGATAGAAAGATCGCTAATGATAGATCGGACAATGTCCTTCCGGAAGGACGGAGTGTACAGCCGGTGGTAGAACTCATCTTTACGATCTTATAGAGATTTTTCCTTCCTTTTGGCATTACAATTAGAACACCCAGAAAGTTCTAAGTTGACGAAAGAAAAATTCTTGAAAATCCTAACTGTAAAGTATTTTATGTACAAATGGGCTGCCGGAAGAACTTTGGCCTGCAATGCCAAAACTGTTAGTTAATTTTTCACTAGAGCTACAAAATATGTTATTTACCAACATGAATCTATAAAATAAGCTTATTTTTAAATGAGAATGTTTTCCTGCTTGATATTCAGCAGGTACAGAACGCTGCTTGGCGACGAAATTCAAGCGATTCACTTCTAAATGTAAAAATTGGGCAATATTAGTGTATCGGTCGATAAGGACCGATCGCCAGGGACCTTCCGCTCTCTATAGTTGCTGATACCAGGAAAATATCCCCTTCTAAAAATAAAATCATCATATAGAAAAACTCAGGAACATTGCCTCTTAATTTTAAATCACGGTCGTTCAACGAGGACAAGCCTTAAGCTGGCAGCTTTTTCTTCAAGCTTTTACACAACTACCAACATGTCACTTAAACTAAGACCGATTTAAGGGGCAGTGCAGTTACAAACTTTCAAAAATTCGAATTATCAGTTTATAGATTATGGGGTTTATGATGTTATCGTTTGATACTGAGGTTTTGAAACAATTAACATATGTTATGTAAAATTCGAAATTAAAATTTTAACAAAAGTGGATTCGCCCCCTTTTAGAAGCAGTCACTATTTAGACATTTTAAAACTTAATTACTTAAAATAAAGACAAAATTTCGAGTACTCACTGATTCTAAGTGCATGAGAAATATTTGCTAATGAAGATAAAAAAAAAATTAGATCTACCAAGGATTTTACGTTTAATAGTTTGTCAAGAACTTATATTTTTAATCATTTGGTATATTTTTCTCAAAAAGTATATTTCCAATCAAAACAAAATTTTATGTACCATTAGTTTAGTTTAAAAGCTACACCTAAACCTAAATTTTAGTTGTTTTACTAAAATGAAAAAATTTGTTTGCGAAAATATTAGTCAAACAAATAAACAAAAATACTCTACTTTCAAAGAAAAAAAAAAAGCAAGGTATTTTTTTTCTATTCCCCAGCAAATTTAAAATTTTGTTTAGTAGTTTAATTAAAATGTATTCTACATAAAAATAAAGCTTAGTGAATAGATATTGAAAACTGTTTCAGAAAAGCTTACCCTATGAATTTATTGTCCAAAAATAATACAGTTATATAATTAAATTTTTCATAACAAGCAAGCAGAATATATTATGAATGAATCTTATTAAATATTGTTTTCCTCACATGTATAATTTTATCAAATTAACTGATATTAAATCAATTAGAATTATTAAATCAATTCAAATAAAATAATATTAAATCAATTGGATCAGCATTTTATTCCTATTGTTTTATTAGTATTGTTGTTTCCTTGCTTTTTATAAGCTCTCCCTTGTACATAATCTAGACACCACAAGCAAAATATTTGTTTATCTTCAAAATGGCTTGCGCAAATTTACTTCTTCGTTTAACACTCTAAGTACACAACCATTTTAACTTAATTTATATAAATCAGTTCAGACACTTAGATATTTTCGAAAAGGTGTTTACCCCCCAGTAGTTTAGCGTTTACCAGATTAAAAATAGTTTTCTTTTAGTTTCTGTAGGCGTTGGGTTTCTTTAATGCATATGTCTATTCTTATTTGCACGCGTATTTTCAAAACTTTTTACGTTTATTCTTATTTTATCTGATAATTTTATTAAATCCGGGAAATAATGTCTATAAAATTAAATATTGCATATCTAAATAAAACACATGACTGATTCGGAAAAAGAATCGAAGAAATAATTCGATAGGTAAATATATATATATATTAGCAAATGTTAATACCAGATGCTTTGATTTAAAAAAAAAAAGCCAAATTATAAAAAAAAATCCTGTCAGCTTTTCTCATCTTTTTGTTGGAATAAATTATTAAAAGCATCCATTCTTTCTTTTATGACAATTATATTTTGGAATGTAGGAACGGTTAGAAAAGATAATCAGAATTAGAAAAATGTCCTTTTTACTATCACTCACTACATACGCCGGGATGACCTGGTGGGATGAACATCGAATTCGCAATAGGAAGATTGCGAGTTCGAAGTTTGTCGTCCAACGTAAGATCGATGTGTAGAGAAATCTGGTGTAAGTTAAATATAAACTTTTACAAAGTAATTATGATGTGGAAGTTCGGAAAGTTGGGTAAGCGCTCAGAGGCTGTACTCGCAGTCTCACCGTCGTACAAAATGCCGTGGCATTGTTCTCGGGTCTTTAATTACAGATCGATCCGAACCATTCTGAAGCTTTACTTGCCATATTAACCGTATCGACCAACAGATCGATTAACGTGGCCAACTTTTTAAGTTCCAAGCATATTTGTATCGATTCTTTCACAGCCGGTGGGGTCCATAAACTTACCCATGTACAAATTTTACATATATATATATATATATATATATATATATATATATATATATATATATATATATATATATATATATATATATATATATATATATATATATATATATATATATATATATATATATGCAAAGCCTACAGAGAGTTACACTGTTGGAAATAAGTACTCAAAAATAGGTAAAATGTACTCATTTTTTATTATTACTCATTTTTTATACACAAGTTTCATTTTTGAAAAAAACCATGTACTAAAAAAATGAGTACAATGTGTAAAAATGAATGAAAAGAACAGTTGCTTGCCTTCATAAATTATTTTCAGTAAATATTAACAATTTAAAACAAGAGTTACCGGGAATCGAACCCAGATCTTTAAGCACCGTAGTTCATATGTTATGGTGGTACAAATAAGGTATAAACAGAAGTAATGTTACAGTTAGAGAAGGTATAAACATAAGTAATGTTAAAAAGGTATACCAAAAGAGTGATAAGTAAGATAATTGAATTTTAATAACTCAGTTTCCATTTAAACAATCGACATCAAATAATGTAGTAAACAACCATCTTCTGAACAACAATTTTAAGTTTTACAGGTCGCGTTGTTAAGATGGCTTGAACAGAAGCTGAGATTAGCAATATTAAATAACTGCTCATTTTTGAGAGAGTACGAATTCTTAATTGTGAGTACGTCATGGCTTATTTCATCACTATTGCACTTAACGAAAAACGAGTATGTTCTGGTACTCATTTTTAAGTACTTTTTTTCACAGTGTAAAGGTTAATTCATTCAACCATGTACCGCGATAGACTTAAAATACCATTCCCAAAGAGTTTTTCCACCTCTGTATTAAATGCTTTTAAAGATCTTTTCTATAAAAATAATTTCCCTCCGTACTATTTTCGATTCTATAAAATTGATTCCACACCATTTACGAAGTGATACACGTACTACTTCTGTTTCAAATTGAGGCGTTGTTATGACTCTCGGAAAATTGGGAATATGTCTCACGTACTAATCCTATTCCAAAGAATGGCACGACTCCCTCGTAAAAGGCATCGGGAATTGGTCTGGTCTCAAAGCCCTGTCACGGAATCTCAACTGTTTCTCCATCAAGAAGTCACGGTTTTTATGTCTTTCGGAATTTTATTTAGCGTTTGTTTCTATTAAGAAGGATTGTTTTAAAGTGTTGGAAAATGGTTTGAAGATTTTAGCAAGAAGGATTGTTTTAAAGTGTTGGAAAATGGTTTGAAGATTTTAGTAAGAAGGATTGGTTTAAAGTGTTGGAAAATGGTTTGAAGATTTTAGTAAGAAGGATTGGTTTAAAGTGTTGAAAAATGGTTTTAAGATTTTAGTAAGAAGGATTGTTTTAAAATGTTGGAAAATGGTTTGAAGATTTTAGTGAGAATGATTGTTTTAAAGTGTTGGAAAATGGTTTGAAGATTTTAGTAAGAAGGATTGGTTTAAAGTGTTGAAAAATGGTTTGAAGATTTTAGTAAGAAGGATTGTTTTAAAATGTTGGAAAATGGTTTGAATATTTTAGTAAGAATGATTGTTTTAAAGTGTTGGAAAATGGTTTGAATATTTTAGTGAGAATGATTGTTTTAAAGTGTTGGAAAATGGTTTGAAGATTTTAGTAAGAATGATTGTTTTAAAGTGTTGGAAAATGGTTTGAAGATTTTAGCAAGAAGGATTGTTTTAAAGTGTTGGAAAATGGTTTGAATATTTTAGTGAGAATGATTGTTTTAAAGTGTTGGAAAATGGTTTGAAGATTTTAGTAAGTAGGATTGTTCTAAAGTGTTGGAAAACGGTTTGAAGATTTTAGTAAGAATGATTATTTTAAAGTGTTGGAAAATGGTTTGAAGAAAGGAATAACATCGTCAACAGAAATATAAGTTTTTCGCAATTGATACAGCGGAATTGACGGAGCTTGTTTGTAAGATAAAAACAGTATTTATTAAAATTCCTTCACAAAAGCGTCCTTTCTTTTTGTAATAATTTTGTTATAAGTCATTAGAGTTAAATTTAAAAAAAAATTACACTTGATTGTTATGTTTTTTATTAGCGTACACTGTAAAAAAAAACTTAAAATGAGTACTTCAACACTCGTTTTTCTTTAAGTACAATTGCATCGTCAATAAGCGCTGACGCACTCAAATTTAAGCAATCATACTTTCTCATAAATAAGCAATAAATAAGCAGTGTGATTTAATATTGCTAATCTCAGCTTCTGTTCAAGTCATCTTAACAAAGCGACCTGGCAAATTCAAAATAGTTGTTTTCAGAAGATTGTTTTCCACAGTATTTGATGCCGATTGCTTAAATGGAAACTGAGTTATTAAAACTCAATTACCTTACTATCCATTTTTTGGCACACCTTTTTAACATTCTTCTGTTATAACTTATTCACGCCGTACTGGTAGTACAACGGATAAGGCATTGCAATGCCTTAGGATATAGGTTCTATTCTCTGTAAGTCTTTTTTGTAATCGTTGATATTTGTTGAAAGAGATTTAAAAAAACAGCCTATGTAAGCAAGCAACTGCTCTGTATATTCATTTTACTAATTTTTGAGTACACGTCTTTTTCAAAAATAAAATTACGTATTCGGAGCTATGATAAACATCGAATATATTCAAAACTGAGTACATTTTACTTATTTTTGAGTACCTATATTTCACAGTATATAAGGGTCATTCCCAATATATATATATATATATATATATATATATATATATATATATATATATATATATATATATATATATATATATATATATATATATATATATATATATATATATATATATATATTATGAATTTCTTCGAATTCAATGACATTCAGATTTTTATCTTTTGTCAATATAACACCTTGTGAAAACAACACATCTTTAAAATATCGTTTCATTAGTTTTAAAATCAAAAATCATTAAAATAGCAACAGACATACGTGCAAAATGCTTCAATTTGCTTGTTCTTATGCGAAAATTTAAAAAAAAACGTATTTACTTATTTTAAATTGACTTCATTTATGACAATCCGCTTCGAACCGGATTCAGTCAAAAAGTACGAAAGTTTCGTCATATATAATAATTCATTCTTAACAATGCGAGTATTGCAACTAGAAACTTATATTGAATTCCTTAACATTCCTATACAGTTATCTGGTTGTAGGACTGGCACGACGATATAAAGTTGGACTAATACTTAATCCGATTTCATATTCGAAATCTCAAACCACCATTAACCATAGAAAAAATTCTTCTATACCAGTTCTATAACAAAAGCATTATTTTCGAACTCTCGAACGCAAACAGAGCAATTCGTCGATCGGGCGTTCGTTAAGGGGTCCTCTGATCGATCCCTCACTCTTGCGTGTCCTCACAGACACCCTCCCCCCAACTTCTCCCCCCCCCCTTATCTCTCTCTCTCCTCCCCTCTGCAAACGATTTCTTTTGTCTACCAGCAGGGAAAAGGCGGAATATATATCTGGCAGGAATGTCTTATTTCTTCCGGGAGCTTCCATCCATAAAAGTGTCGTCTGCGCTTGTTCTCGTCCACCCCTTTCCCCCCCCTCCGAGATTAAATGCCAATATATCGTCTGGTGTGTCCGTCTTCTTCCTGTTCGTTATTGAATTTCCAAGGAGTGGATGCTCTTTGTTTCGGCCTAATTTATGGTGGCTGGTCGATTGAATTAACGTCGCACTGGATGTGGAGTGGTTTGTGGTACGGGATATATCCCGATGGAAAGACTCGGGAACATTTCGTTGTAGTTTAGTGAGGTCTTTATCATGGTCAGGTGAGGGGAGAGCACTTGAGCTGGCTCTAAAATTCCATACCATCACCATGACAACCGTGAGAACATCTGGACACGATAGATTGTGTATGAGACCCTTCTCAAGATTAATGTTTCGGAGGTTGATCAAATTCGAAACCTCCCCGACTCAGCACTTTTACGACCGGAATTTATGAAGGTGTTCGGAATTATCGTTTGGCACAAATACGCGAAAGGAAGTGTAACTAACTCCCACCCCCGCGTATATTGAGAATTAATGTATATAACATAAAAGGTAATTATATTTTAATAAAAAAACATAATCCATATATTTAATATGCGAGACCGATTATTGTCACAGCCACTCCTCCTAAACTATATACCTAATTATTATGATGAAAGTGTCATTTTAAAATCGAAAACAAATTAACCGTAAATGTGCAAAAACTTAATAAACTAATTAGTTGCTTAATTTTTAAAAGGTATTAAAATATACCATATCAATATTTTATAATCAAAACAAAAAGTTATTATCGTGGCGCCATCTACATCTCGAAATTTAAACAACAGTAAAATGACTTTGTCAAAGGGGTGAATGCGACTCAACCGAAGGAAAGGCATGGGGATTAATGTGAAACAAAGCGAGAATTGGTTTACGAAGCAAACCATTGAGGATTGCGTAGAAATCTTCTGCGTGGTTGACGAGCGTCAGAGAGCAGGGGGCGGATCCCCTTAGTTCTTATTTTTACACATTTTTAAGTAACTCAGCTAGTCATTTGTATCATAAAATCTTTTAATTAAATTTTAACTCTCTTTATGTCAATGAAATTGGGCATATATGAGTCCAATAACAATATATATGGGTCAGATTTACTGTACGGTCACCCTTGGCGCGATTTTTTCCACATTTGGCGACGATTTTTTTTAAATAGCAACCCTCTCCAACCCAACAAGGAATTGCAGCAACCTTATTGGAAAACAGTCGCCAAAATGGCGACTTTTGGCGAGATTTTGAAAAAGTCGCCAAGGGTGACTGTACAGTGAATTTTTACAATACGTATAGTCATAATTAGTAATTAATAATTAATTTCAATTAATAATGAGCTTAATTTTAAATTGAAAAACTCGACATCGGCAGGTTTTGAACCTGAAATGTTAGCCTAATTTTCTGATCACATGCGCTATAGAAATTCGTGTTCTGGGACGGCAGCTTCACAGAAAACTTCTCGAGATACTTGTACGTTTTTTTTTTAAAGTCGAGGAAATAATGTTTAATTAATTTTTATTTGTTTATCTAAAAAAAAAACTATTTAAAAAAAAACTATTTGGAGGCTTTTGAAAAATTATTAAATATTAATTTGATATTTATAAAAACAAATGGAAGAAAAATATAAACCTAATCGGGTTTAATCGACATTTACAGGCTAAAGTTTTAATTATAACTATAAACAATAAAGGGTTATCCTAACTAATTATATGAGCGAGATTCAAATGCATTTTTAGTTTAGAAGTATAAGGATTTAAAAGATACATAAAATTATGCATAAATCAACTCCGATATCAACAACACTGAAAGATATGAAGGAACACATTATATTCAAACACTGTGCTATCTTTTAATATTACTAAGTTAAAGTTTCGAATTATCAAATATGGATATTTGAAAGTTATTAACACAAATACGGAATTTTACCATGGTACAATTCCAAATTAGATTTCGTACAACATTTTAAATAAATGATCTATTTTGTTAATTTAGTAATCCCACACCCTTGAATAAAAAATATTTCCAACGAAACAACCATCAACAAAAACTTATTTACATTGCAAGTTCCCAAACTGAAATGCATTATTTATTTTCCATTAGATTTAGAAAACGCCTTTTGGAACATCTTATGAAAAAAAAATATTTTCAATCTTATTTTATTAATGACAAAACGGAAAGTTGAAAAAAATCCATTATCCTAAAAGTTAAAATTGGATTAGTTTTAGTCAGTAACAGGATTAAACTTGGTCACTCCCCCATGAAGTATAAACAAAAAGACGATATTTTACAGTGACTGTAGAATTACAGTCTTCCTTCCTGATTAAAAGGATTAACTTGGTCATTTGAAAAAGCCTCGGTTATATATTACGACATTTTACTAGAAACAAAAAATTAGTTTCTATAAAAAAAATATTTTCATTAACGTATATTTCGGCTTAGCGACAAATTAAACGTATTTCCTATTAATTAAAGCTTTTGAAGCAAAGAAGCTACGCAAATTAATGATTAATGTTTTAAATGGTAGAAAAAATATATGGGATAACATAACAGAATGCGAATTTACGAAAGTTTAAACTTTTTATCATCCAATCCTTTATGTAATGTTAGAATTAAAATGAAAAAGTTCTTCTATTAGTAGAGTGTTTAATGTATTACTATGGAACACAGCCCAGCGTATCCTTGATATTTCATGTTTGTGAGTACGCTTTAAAAAAAAGGTACTTAAAAATGAGAACCTGAAAACACTTGTTTCTTTGAGCACAATTGCATCGAAAATGAGCAATGACTAATTTAAGTAATCGTACACTCTCAAAAATGAGTAATATGACTTAAAATTGCTAATTTCAGCTTGTGTTCAAGCCATCTTCACACAGCGACCTGACACACTTAAAATAGGTGTTCAGAAGATGGTTTTCCACATAATTTAATATCGATTGCTTAAATGAAACTGAGTTGCTATAACTCAATTATCTAATGTCCCATTCTTTTGGTACACATTTTAAACATTTATGTTTATAATTTCTTCACGTCGCCCTGGTAGTATAACGGATAAGGCACTGGAATGCGGTGCCTTATGATCTGGGTTCGATTTCCGGTAAATCTTGGTTGTAATTATTGATATTTATTGAAAGTGATTTATGAAGACAGCTATCGCAGCTACGCGAAGAAGTTATAAACAGAAGTAATGTTAAAAAAGTGTGCCCAAAGAATGGGACGTAAGATAATTCAATTATAATAACTCAGTTTCCAATTAAGCAATCGACATAAAATAATGTGGAAAACCATCTTCTGAACAAATATTTTATGTTTTTCATGCCGCTTTGTTAAGATGGCTTGAATAAAAGCTGGTTGAGATTAGCAATATTAAATCACACTGTTCACTTTTGCGAAAGTACAATTGCTGAAATTTGAGTACGTCATCGCTCATTTATGATGCAATTGTATTTTTAAAAAAACCAAGTACGTTTATGTACTTATTTTTAAGCACTTTATTTTCACAGTGTAGTAGAACGAAGTCGATAGCGAACCACGACTTACCGGGAATCGAATCCAGATCTTCAGACACTACAGTCCAAGGCCTTATCCGTTAAACAACCAGGTTGACGTGAAGAAGTTATAAACGGAAGAAATTTTATAAATGTGTGTCAAAAGAATAAGGAGTAAGATAATTGAGTTGTAATAATTCAGTTTCTATTTAAGCAATCGACATCAAATAAAAGTAAAAGATTATATAAAAAACACATCATTTTCTTTACGACATTTTTGTTTTGAGAAAATTTGAAAAACCTTTATTACTTGGGGTTTTTTCTTCGCTTAATAGGGCAAAGGCCTTTTCCACTCTGCGACATTTTAATTATTGAGGAGACGATTTGATTGCTTTAATTAAAAATAAATTAATTCTTCAATTTCTTGCGAATCGATTTTATCAGGAACACAAAAGCATAATTGAAATATATCCAAACAAAAGCTTTGTGTAATCAAGAATCGATATTTCCCAACAATTTTTTAAAGCCATTCCAAGCATGAAAGTGAAAAGTATTTAATTAAGGGGACTCGGTACCCTTGGAATAATTTTTTTTATTAAATAATTTACATAGATATTTTGCACATATTATTGAAGGTTTTTATTATATAACATGATTTTAGCAACAAAAAAAATATTTTTATGAGTATATTTTTCAAAATTTAATTTTTTTCTTAAAAATTGAACTTTTTTAAAAATGGTTTTTCTTTTTCAGTTTTTAATATTTTGTAAAGATTTTTTTTTTCTTACATTCACTATACTATGCTTTATAACTTTAAGGATCGAATTTTAAATTACTGATTTAGTTCTTGAGAAAAAAAATAAAATGTCGATGTATATGTCAAAAAATGGAAAAAAACATGGTTTAGTCCACTTTTTAATTTTTAATTTTTTTTCTTTTCATTATTTTGCAAAACCCATCCTTGATTGTTTTAAATAGGTTATACTGGTATTTCAGAAAAAAAATCCAGTCATTTGAATAATATTTGAGAAAGTATTCTTATTTTAAATACCGTGGTATATGCAAAAAACACAAACTGAGATAAATCAGTTTAAACATTTCAAATCCAAATAACTCGATGAATACATTTGATATTTTTTTCACACATAATTAATTTTATAACTACTTGCAAACATATAAAATTCCGGTTTCTATTATTTAATAGGAGTACATTAAATCACTATTATGTACTCAGTTTCAAAATAATAATAAAACTAAATTTTTGAGAAAAATCTGTTAAAATCAAAATAATAATGTTTAAAATATTGTTTTACACTAATTTTGTATTAGAAACCATACTAATACAACTGAATTCATTGAACATACATAATCCATACCATAAAACACTTTAGAATAGGCTTTGGCAATAGCAAAAACATGTATTACATTTGTTAAATACGTCGCATTTGGCAAATACGTCTCCTAGTACCTTCAAATTTAAAATTATATCAAACCACGGTAAAAAAAAGTAAAGAAACTCGTGATGTGATAGATACAGTCACAGATAAACACGTTCAACTTGTTCTTAGCTGATTTTTCTTTAAATAAATGACGAAAAGCTGTTGCGTCAAAAATGTAAACATCGAAATGGACGTAGCATTTTAAGTGCTGTGAAAGTAATAAAACGCATTTTTATTACATTTATAATTATCAGATCGTTTCAAAACTTTGTAATAGTGAACTTTAGGTATAAGAGCATATTTTAAGCAAAAAAAAGAAAAATTGATATTTTCATCGATTTTCACAAATCAAAGGGTACCAAGTCTCCTTAAGAGAAATTTCCCCAATTATCAATATCTCATCCCCTCCTTTTAGCTTCTCATATAATTCCTATTATCTCACCACCACCCACCAAAACAAAAAGACCTCCCACATTAACAAAGAACAAAAAGGACGTCTAAAACAACAACAGCAACAAAATTCGAAAGAAGAAAAAAAAAAGGACTTCCACCGAAAGTGATATCCCGAATACAAAAAAAACAGGAGAAAACTACAGAGGACATTTTGAAGTTTGAAGATGAATTGATTGCGGCACTTACACCTTCGCCATTCTTTTTTTCCAAAGAAGGAAAAGAAAATTTTCTCATTTCGCTATAAAGATGGCCAGGTACTAGAGGCGTACTAGACTAGAGGCGTATCTTTTGGCTGGGAAAATTCATCATTCTATTTTACCCCGGAGGTAATTTTTTTTTGTTCTCTTTTTTTTTCGTTGGAAGTTCGCTATCAAGCATAATTTTACTCGACATTCTGCGTTGGACGGGATTATGAACTTCCTAACGCTTTTTTAGATTACTTTTTTTTGTCTATGCATTATTTTTCGTGATAAGAATAATTTTTTAAAGGTTCGAGTGAGAAATTTGGCATGTGTGATATTTAAACGCGGGGTCAAATTGAACGTGATAATCTTACGGATTAAAGGTGCTGGATCTGTTTTATATAGACGCATATTTTAAAATGGGTATTAAATAACTGGTGTGAAACAGTCGCCATGTTTTAATTTAAAGTATTAGGTTGATTAGGTATCAATACTCTATTAATATTAGGTTGATTAGGTATTAATACTCTATTAATATTAGGTTGATTAGGTATCAATACTCTATTAATATTAGGTTGATTAGGTATTAATAGTCTATTAATATTAGGTTGATTAGGTATTAATAGTCTATTAATATTAGGTTGATTAGGTATTAATACTCTATTAATATTAGGTTGATTAGGTATTAATACTCTATTAATATTAGGTTGATTAGGTATTAATACTCTATTAATATTAGGTTGATTAGGTATTAATACTCTATTAATATTAGGTTGATTAGGTATTAATACTCTATTAATATTAGGTTGATTAGGTATTAATACTCTATTAATATTAGGTTGATTAGGTATTAATACTCTATTAATATTAGGTTGATTAGGTATTAATACTCTATTAATATTAGGTTGATTAGGTATTAATACTCTATTAATATTAGGTTGATTAGGTATTAATACTCTATTAATATTAGGTGGATTAGGTATTAATACTCTATTAATATTAGGTTGATTAGGTATTAATACTCTATTAATATTAGGTTGATTAGGTATTAATACTCTATCATTCTACATTAAGCATTTGTTAAAGGGACAAAACTTTGCATTTAATGACATT